>JAVYIG010011215.1:0-62498 GCA_035222895.1 Strongylocentrotus droebachiensis | reverse complement strand
TTTCATATATCAGTCTTATATATAACATGGATACTTATGAACAAATTATTTGATATTGAAGGCTATATATAGGTTGTAACAGGTTGTTTCGTTCATTTCTCGGCAAAACTAAGATTTTCAGATTTAGAGACAACTTGACGAAAACAAGAGACCGAGTTACACTGTAAGTATGACATTATTTATAATTATCAAAATATGCATTTGCTTAATCCTAAGACCTGTTACAAGGATACAGCTAAGTTTAAGTGGAGGAGACAAATTTATAAACACAGTGCATCTCGAATCGCTTTCTGTCATATCAATGACCATATTTTTGCAAAACATTTCGAAGTGAAATTGTAGTTACCATGGTTACACAGGTTAACTACATTTGCTAGCAAACCACGGAAATTTTGTTGTGAATGTTTGTTTTAATTTTCTTCTTAAGATTGGTATTTGTTAGTTTGGGTGGATAGGGGTATTGTTGATGAATGCCAAAGGAAATAAAAATAGTTTTTCCGCTCAATTACGTATTTTTCTCACTCAAATCAATTAACGTGCGTTCAAATTCACGCTTTATCGTCTTAAGATCGATATCGGTCGTTCAAATTTAATATCCGGGCAATGGAATTCATTTGGAGACGTGCAAATTGATTTATGATCATCCAAATTAACTCATATGCCAAATTATCCTAGTTTAGGGCATTACAATTTTTGTTATACGCATTCAATTTAATTTTAGGGCAAATAATTTCGTTAATGTGCATTCGAATTCGCGAACGCAAGTGGGGTATCTAATTTTGTGCACTCAATTTTGATGTTCGTGCATTCAATTAACAAAGTAGGCCTGAGGACTTTGGGGAATTAAATTTATTCATTCATTTGGTTTCATTAATTCCGTATGTTTGTATGTTTTTTTTCTCACCTTTTCAGGCGATGGCAAACTATCTGAATTTATATGCTCTTTCCTCAGCTTCGCTTCGGAAAGATAGCTACATCCATGCAGATCGCCTCGGAAGGGATAGTTTGTCCCATTACCTTCACCAACGATAATTATTTGCTTACTGCATTCTAACTTCAATGTCTTTGTCTTAACTTGTTCAAACTACAGATGGATATTTATTCTTCTTTCTTCGTTTTCTTCGTTGTATTCGGCCAATACTTCTCTTTCACCGAACAAGGTCAGTACGAAATCCCACTTTTCTACAACTTAATTATACGATGAAGAAACGTTCCGTTATTCATTGAAAATAATATTATCCAAACACCCTTTTGTCTTCATATTCCTATGCTGACAATGGCAAACAATTCGGAGTTGACGTCCCTATACGGAGTATAGTCGAACTCCGAAGTAGCACTATATCAATAGAAGAAGTATTTATATACACCCAAAATCCTCGGTAAAAGTGTTCAACACCATGGTAGTTGGAAATCCTACCGACTTTGGGCAATTTTATGCTCAATCTAGTAACGATTTGTCCACATTAAAAAAATTGTAATCAGCAGTGAACTAAAACGCTTCATATCTGTATCCTTAATTATTTCACCACTCCGCCCCCAATCTCTTTCTGTCTGTCTCTCCCTCCATCCCTCCCTACCCTCTTTCTGCCTCTCTGTTTCTGTCTGTCTGTCTGTCTGTCTTTCTTTCTCCCCTCTCCCCATCTCTCCAATCCCTACATCTCTCCATCTTCTCTCTTTGTCACAGCTTGCTATTCAAATCAAATCGAATACGGCGGGTCCTGCTACCATTTCTCCCTCGATTTGTCTGACTTCGAAACGTCAAAAGCATCATGTGCCAGTCTTGGGATGCACCTGGTCTTCATCGGATCTAAGGACGAACAAGAGTTCCTGAGCGACACCACCCTCGAAAACGAGTACTGGATAGGGTTATCCAAAGTGACTTCGTTAGACCATGCACCTACTTCAGCATGGTTGGACGGCTCAAGCTTGACCTATTTCAACTTCGCCGTCTCAGGAAGGACTTTTGATGAAGGAGGAGAGTGTTTCCGAATATCACGGTCAGACTCAGGGTCACAATACGAATGGATGGACAGGACTTGTTCGGTGGAGCTTCATTATATCTGTGAAACAGAAAACGGTGAGTGCTGATAAGATTATATTTCATGATTCGGTATTGTACTTTGATTTAGCTACTTTTAACAAGCTTATAGGCCTAGGCGAAAACCTTACGTTAAATATAAAGAGTACATAATAAAATTGTTTTTTTTTAAATAATTTTAAATAAAAGATACTTACCTACCCAAACACACGCACACACGTGTGTCCTCACGCGCGTGCACAAACGCTTTATGTAAACGTATAATATTTCTGAACATTGCCCTCTGAATATTCCATCAACTATTTAGATATGTTGAGTCACTCTGGTGATGATCTATACAAATTGCGAGAACAACGCATACAACTTAGAAACCAAATAAAATTGAACCATGACTTATTTTCAATTCCGTGATGTATAAATGTTCGTGATATCACATTATTTTCAACAAAGTGCGCGTTTCTCCATTTTCTGTTGCAAACTGACACATTCCCAAATAGCCAGGAAGAGCATATGTTTTTTATAGTCACTAAGGGGCCGTGGCCACTAACAGTAACACTAGTAAAAAAAAATCCTTTCCAGAGGCAACTGTGACAAGCACTGCCGGGCGTTCCATACTTACATCATGTAACACTGCACATGTACCGTTAAGGGACCCAGTGGGGAAATTGAATTCAGACAAGATTAAGAGTAGAGAACGGTAGAACGAATCGTCTTCTTTCTCTTATAATTTAATGAACAGCAAAGCTTCCGCGCTTCAGGGGGGGGGGGGGGGGCAACTGAAGTCAGACTAGGATTAAGAGTCGAGAACGGTACAACGAATCGTCTTTATTCTCTAATAAGTTAATGAAGTGTCAAAGCTTCAGGGGGAAAAAACGATATAACGAATCGTCTTCTTTCTTCTAAGAATTAAATAAAACGTGAAAGCTTCCGCGCTTCGCGCGGGATAGGCGAAAATGAATTCAGACAAGGATTAAGAGTAATAACATGAATCGTCAAAGCTTCCGCGCCTCGCGCGTAAGTGGCGAAAATGAATTCAGACAAGGATTAAGAGTAATAATTTATTGAAACGTAAAATCTTCCGCGCTTCGCGCGGGAGAGAGGGGGGTGGGGGATGGGGGGACTGGATCCAGACAAGAATCAAGAGTCGGAACCGGTACAATGAATCGTCTTCTTTCTCTAATAATTAAATGAAACGTCATAGCTCCCGCGCTTTGCGCGGGAGAGGCGAAACAAGAATTAAGAGACGAGAACGGTACAACGGATCGTCTTCTTTCTCTAATATTTAATGAAGTGTCAAAGCTTCCGCGCTTCGCGCGGGAGGGGAAAAACTAAATTCAGCCAAGAACACGATACAACGAATCGGGGGGGGGGGGGGGGGACTGAAAAATAACTTAGTTCCTGGCCCGGGTTTATAGGGTTAAATTTATAGACATTTGTACATTGGCATTAATTATTGTCGGTAATTGGTTGCTCGTTTTGTCGGTAATCGGTGGCCTCTACAGTCTACACCCTCCCCCCACCCCCCCCCACTAAAATAGATCTAGCGACGCCCCTGTTAACGACACAGTTTATACACTCGAGATAATTTTTGCAAGTGCTACTGATGAAGTACCGGACCACCGTCTTTGTGCATTGTGCGGCATCAAAGCATATACAACGTCTCACGACTTGACAGATCACTTTTCTCTAACCCCTAACCAATCAGAAGGCCTCGTTTTTTCCCAGGAAGTGCCGGTGGACATTAATGCGCCAAATGTGGTTCTCAAATTGCAAAAGATCCCTACTCTTGGAAGGGGTAGGAGAAAGCAACTTTACGTCATATTACTCCAGGAAGTGCCTGAAAATGCGTCTAATTTGGTTCTAAAATTGCAAATGCTTCTTACTCTGGGAGGGGGCCAAAACGCCCTCCCAGACCCACCCCCGCTTGGTCGCTCCGCTCCCTCGCCGCTAAAGCCTCGTTCTGTCACTTCATCGTTTTACATAAATTTAACCCAATGCCATTTTGTGCCCCCCCCGGTAAGAAATTTCTGGATCCGCCACTGATGCCCATACCCCTTGAGCTTTGGGGGCTACGTCCCTAGACCTCACCTTGCGAAACGTTCAGTGGGGCCTGCATGTTAGAGTGGGGTGATGCGGATTTTTTTTTTTGTCAGCCCCCCCCAAACGTTTTCGGTCATTACGCCACTGCAGAGGGCGCTTCTACACCACCAGACCCATCACCTGTATCCACTACCCAGTCAGTACCCACGACCGTAACCTTGTCATCTAGAGATCAAGGTAAATAAACTTGATGTAGGGGGGGGGGGGACCAACACAAAATTGCACTTTCTGGAGAGAAAAAAGGGCACCTTAAAAGGGAAATCTCAAAGCGAAAAATATACAATTTTTTAGACATTGGTATATACCCCTATATTATGATTACATTATCAGGGATGATTTCAATATTTGTTTCTATTTATACATGGTATAAGATATTGCTTAAGCATCATACTTTTTAATTGGGTGTGATGGTATGAAAATTCACTGCGAGCGAGGAAAATTTGTTAAGATTTGTGAGGTCGCAGTGCGAAAAATTACATCTTATAAAGAGGAAAAATCCAATCCTGATGGGGTTATAAGCACATTCTCATAACAGAAGACTGAAAAGACCTTTGATAAGTTACATAATTATAACATCTATATCTACGAGCGAGCGTAGCTAGCGAGCTTTTGGGGAAATTGCTCTCGGTCGCTTGAAATTAGGGGCACGTTTAATGATGAGAGGAAAAGGACACTTATCGAAAGGGTTAAGACACTTATTAGAAGAAAAAAAAGGAGTACGTATCAAAGTACAAAGGCTAATTATCAGAGGTGAAAACGGGGCACTTCTCACACCTTAAGAAAGAGGCACGCATCAGGGATGTAAAGGGATTTTATGGGATAGGAAATGGGCTTTTGTCGACGAAAAAGAGGCACACATCAGATTTTAATAGGGGCATTTATGAAAAAGGGATAGATTCCTTATTAGAAAGGAAAAAGGGGCACATAATCATTGTAAAAAGGGTAATTATCAGATGTGAAAAGGGGCACTTATGAGAATGAAAAAGGGGCCCTAATGATAAAGGGAAATGTGCATTTGTTGAAAGAAAAGGGGCCCCGATCAGATTGTAATAGGGGCATTTATCGGAGGTGAAAGGGGGCTTTTATGAGAAGGGGGAAGTGGCACTTATAAGAAGGAAAAAAAGAATTGATTAGGAAGGAAAAGAGGTCGTGTCAAAATAAAAGGGGCATTTATTAAGGGATGAAAAGAGCACTTATCATGAGGGGAAGGGGCACTTGTCAAAGTAAAACGAGTATCTCTTAGAATTGAATAGGGTCATTTACAAGAGATGAAAAGGGGCACTCATGAGAATGAAATGGAACTATTTTCATAGATTAAAATTGGGCATTTATGAGAAGGGAAAGGGGCTCTTTTTCAAATGGGGGCACTTATCATAAGGAAAAGGGGCACTTATTAAAAAGGAAAGGGGCCACATGTGGAAATATAATGTGCGCTTATCCTAGTTAAAAAGGGGTAGCTTTCAAAAGGGGAAGGGGTACTTTTTACATAGGAAGAGGGGAACTTTTTATAGCAAAAGGAAAACCTCTCAGATTTGAATAGGGCAATTGTCAGAGGTGAAAGGGGCGCTTATCAAAATTGAAAAGGGGCGCTTCTCGTACCTGAAAAGGGAAACATATTACAGATTAAAAAAGGCACTAATGAGAAAGGAAAATGGACACTTATTGCAAAGAAAAATGGGAACTTATCAAAGGAAAAGGGGTACGTGTAAAAAAAAAAGGGGCGCTTATCAGAGGTGGAAAGGGGAAGGGGCATTTTTAAAAATTAATAGGGGCACTTGTCAAAGTAAAAGGGGCACTTCTTACAAAGTTAAAGGGGCACTTTTCATATGTAAAAAGGGGCACTTTTGAGGTAATTGAAAAAAGAAGTAGGGCACTATGCCCCCTGCCCCCTGGGAGCGCCGCCTCTGGCAGTGGCATAATGAGCAAATACGTTGGGGGGGGGGGCACTAGAAAAATGTGCATCACAAGTGGAGTATTATCGATCAGGTAGAGCGTAGCGTACATCGGCGTAGGGTCCAGGGGCTTTGTTTAGGCATTCAATTACGGTCAGATAAGCATTTAGATACCTCATTTGTGACACTGGCAGTTCAGTCATTCTTCCTTTTTCTCTTTAATATATTTTTCAAAAAAGTGAGGGGGGCTCGAGCCCCGCCGTTCTGCAGGCGCTGACATAAAGGCTTCTTAATAAGCATATTTTTGCCTGACTGTAAATTTAGGAGTTTGTATTTTTCCAACAAACGTATAAAAAAGTAACAATTTACAAAAAAATGGAGAAAACGAATTCCAGAAAATAACGTCATTTTAGCAACGTTTGTAAATCACTAGTACACTGTTGGTCATAATGGTGGAATAATTATTTTTACCCCAATTTATTAAATGATTTTGACAATGTTTTATTCCTAATAGATCTAGATAATAATATACATTCTCAGATTTTATTGAATGACAATTGAGGAGTGTTTGTTTTGCGTGACTGCTAAAGCATGTGTGTGCTACTATGCTAATCAACTAGGGAAAGCTACGTCTTTAAGTCAGAACTGACAGTAATGGGGATTAATGCCTCATCAAAGGGCACTAATAAAGCACATCGACACGGTTTTGATCCTGGGGGCTCACAGTAACGAGGCCATTGCTTAGCCAATGAATCATGACTGTACGCAGCGGGTGCTAGGGTGCGTCGACGCCCCAACATAAAAAAAGAAAAAAAAGAAAATGCAATACATTTTCAATAATTCATTGCATTTTCCCCCAGTCCCCAACAGGAAAAATTCCTATGTAGGGCCATGCATTATGGATCAAGGCATACCCACATAGGCGCCCCCGTTGAATAATGTACTTGATATATGTTTCATGTATTAAGTTGTTAATTGTCATTGCAGTTATGATGCGATCTGGAAACTTAAAGCTCTCGGCCGACAATGCAAGACTCCTCGATGCCTACGTGCATGCATCATTCCGAGTCTCCTCTTCGATAAGATGCGCACAACACTGCCTTGCTGACGTCACTTGCTCTTGCTTCACCTACATTGCCCACGAGAGGGCATGCTTGCTTGGCGAGGAATGCCAGACGGCATCTGGAGTCAGATATGATACACATCTTGGAGCTAAAACGTATTCAAGGGCTTAACTTCATCAACTGACAATTCAGGATTGATTCTTCGACATGTTCAATAAAAACAAATTATGAATTGCAAGCTGTAATTTTATGTAAAATTAACTGTAAAATACTTTCTCAACTTTAGTCATTTTTCCCGTGAGATGGTGCTAGACCAGCTTTACATACAGATTTGTTTTCTTATATAAAGGATTTCTTTGCAGCTTTATAATGCTCAAGAGAATCGTAGAAACGTTCATAGAAATAATAATAGCTTGCAATCAATATCACCATTCCCCAAAAAAACTTTATTGTTTTGTATAAAGTAGTATGGATAAGCATTTTAAGAAGCAAATTATTATATTTTCTCTCTGCTAAACTAAACACTGATTCAAATAATTTCGTGCAATAGAATATTAACAAAATTATATTAACAATTAATAGTCCTTAATGTTGCGTAATTATTAAACTTTGAGTACAATTTAAAATGATGTATACAAAAAACTTTGTCAGATTGTGGATGAATTTACATAGGTAACTTTTTGTTCCTAGTTTTTACCGTACAAAACTAAACGATTAATGGATAATCTTGTTGAGTGCATCTTTACATAATATCTGTCAAGTCTATGTACTTAGTAAACAGTCAAACTATTGAATGAAATTTTTAAAAATATATGTTTTAAATAGCATTTCTTTCTTGCCATAAATTGCAATCCTGATGCGGAATAAATCTTTACCTTTTGTCTTCAGAAAATCTCTTGGATTTATATGTACTCATTTCAAACATGATTATCACACAAATTTAGGAGGCTGAAATTTTGGATCGACGTTGAACATTCAGTCGGCATTATTCTACACATTAATGTGAAAAGAAAGATTAATGTTAAACAATGCACTTTCGTCGATGATATCTAGAAAAGCCCCTGTATTGCTAAATCTTTAGCCTTTGCACTGATTAAGGTGAGGGGGAGAGGGAGAGGGAGAGAGAGAGAAAGAGAGAGAGAGAGAGAGAGAGAAAGAGAGAGATAGAGATAGAGAAAGAGAGAGAGAGAGACAGCGAGAGAGAGAAAGAAAAAGATAGGGAGAAGGAGGGAGAGAGAGAGAGAGAGAGAGAAAGAAAAAGATAGGGAGAAGGAGGGAGAGAGAGAGAGAGAGAAAATGAGAAAGATAAGGAGAGAGGGAGAAGGAGAGAGAGAGAGCGGGAGATGGAGGGAGAGAGAGAGAGAGAGTGAAAGAGAAAGTTAGGGAGAAGGAGAGAGAGAGAGATAAAGAGGGGAAAGGGAGAGAGAGAGGGGAGGGAAGGGGGAGGGACACAGGGCGAGGTGATGCGGGGGATGCTCCTAAATGACCATTGAAAGAAGAAGAAAATGAAATATCCACAATATAAAACAAACGAGCTTTTCAATTTCTAAGTAGTAGGGAAAAGGGAACACTGAAATATATTATGCAATTTTTATGTAGGCTATGTCTGTTTTGTCATGGCAACCCCACAAAAAGGCTCGCGCTTCGGAGGAATTACGCCTTCTACCAATACAAGCTATTCGGAGATCTTCGGGTGCTATGCCGGGGCTTTCTTTAAGCCTTTTGTAGTTGACAAGTGGCAACACTCATCACTTCGAATATTTCCAAGCATCAAATTTTGTTCAAATTGTCCAATCCAACCTTTTTAATAATGAAAATAAAGTTATTGTTTTTAAATCTTCGCATACTACATTTTCTGACATGGCAACAATGGGCGAATTATTTAATTGTTTTGTCGCTGAATGCAATGTAGAGTCTCTTTCTCCTTGTCTGGGACGACAAGCACTTCCAATATCCCCCAAAAAACTGAATTGACTGGAGCTTTATTGTAATTTCAAGAAAGTTCAAAATAATGCTGGGAAATAGAAACTAAAATAATACTGCTTTTAGAGCCAATTAAAAGATATGCTTCAGGAACAAACTTTTGGCCGATTGATCGGGTAACACTACGCTGTCGGTTAGCTATAGAAAGTAGGTCCTTTTTTCGTGATAATATCTCCCACAAGACTCCCCGATAGTGTTTCTTTTTGCTACACTACCCCCTACCACCATAAGCCAATATTTTCTTTGTTGAGAATTCCATTGACGTACGTTTTGTAGACCACCCTTCCCTTACGATTTAACTGGCCGAACTGGATTTTTTTTAAAATACAAATATTGGGTTTTCCCATCAAAATATTTAAATCAATTGCAAAATGACTCAAGACTCCTCGATATTCTTTTTGCTTCATGAACCCCCTCCCCCGACCCCCTTCCCGCCATAGCCCCCTTTAAACTTTAGTTGAGAATTCCTTTGAAATATTGTGGTTTAGTCCCCTTTCTTCTACATCAACAACAACAGTTAAATATGATATAACTATGGCCGAACTGGGTTTTCTAAATCTTTTTATTTAATATCGGGCTATCCCTCCAAAGTATTTTCTTTCAAGTTTGAGAATTTTATTGACATATCGTACTTTAGTTCCCTTTTCCTTACATCACCAAGAACAATAATGGACTTGATGAAATGTCATAGTCACGGTCATGGTGAGGGATGAGATTGTGTTCAAAGCTTTATTCATCATATCAGAGCGTTATGCAGTAAACAATGATGATATTCCAACCAGGGCCCTCTGCAGATATTATTATCTTAAAGCGGATGTTTCCGAAAAGAATGGAGTGACAGGTAAGATGAAATTGAACAAAAGTGGCTTTTTTTCTTCATCAATTTGATCATCATATCGCAATTGATTCCAAAAAAAATTTGCCTCCCGATATTAGTTTTGGCCAGTTATATCATCACCTTGGGATTATAACTGACAATATCACAAAGAAAATGGAGAAGTATGAAATCAATATTACACTCCGTAATTGAAGAGAAAGCATAATTACAAAAAATAAAAATAAACGATTCTCGAAGTCTTGCTTTAAAATTAATGACAGCAGTTCAGTGAAAAAACTGATCACATGTTTTGACACATGCGTGTTTGTCACTTTATTTTCATTTTTATTTCAAATATCAGTCAGTCTTATATGTAACATGGATAATTATGACCAAATTATTTGATATTAAAGGCTATATATAGGTTATAACAGGTTGTTTCGTTCATTCCTCGGCAAAACTGAGATTTTCAGATTTAGAGACAACTTGACGAAAACAAGAGACCGAGTTTCACTGTAAGTATGACATTATTAATAATTATCAAAAATGCATTTGCTTAATACTTAGACCTGTTAAAAGGATACAGCTAAGTTTAAGTGGAGGAGACAAAGTAATAAACTCAGTGCATCTCGAATCGCTTTTTGTCATATCAATGAGCATTTTTGGGCAAAACAAGTGAAATTGTAGTTACCATGGTTACACAGGTTAACTAAATTTGCTAGCAAACCACGGAAATGTTGTTGTGAATGTTTTTTTTATTTTTTTCTTCTTAAGATTAGTATTTTTTTGTTTGGGTGGATAGGGGTATTGTTGATGAATGCCAAAGGAAATGAAAATGGGTTTTCCGCTCAATTACGTATTTTTCTTACTCAAATGTATTAACGTGCATTCAAATTCACGCTTTATCGTCTTAAGATCGATATTGGTCGTTCAAATTTAATATCCGGGCAATGGAATTCATTTGGATAAGAGCAAATTGATTTACGATCATCCAAATTAACTCATATGCAAAATTATCCTAGCTTAGGTCATTCCAATTTTTGTTATCCGCATTCAATTTAATATTAGGTCAAACAAATTTCGTTAATGGGCGCTCGAATTCGCGAACGTAAGTGTGATATCTAATTTTGTGCACTCAATTTTGATGTTCGTGCATTCACATTAACAAAATAGGCCTGAGGACTTGGAGAATTCAATTCATTCGTTCATTCGGTTCATTAATTCCGTATGTTTGTATGTGTTTTGTTCGTGCCCCCCCTCTCTCTCTCTGTATATATAATTATGTATGTCTTGTCAGATACATACTTTCATAGGCCTGTTATGCCATAATTTATCCTTTGTTGGTTTATTATATCTTGTTGCCTCAAAGACAAGGTCATCATATTTAAAAAAGAATACTATTTGTTAGGTTTATTTTGTATAATTGTTAATTTCTTTGTCTTTATCACTGTTCTATAAAAGAAATACCTTCTGGACCGTCTATTCTAAACCATTGCATGACTTATTGCATGTTTTCTGATTCCGAACGCAAGAGTTGTGCAAAAATTCAACCTGAGCGCACGGTTTTAACATTTTATTCCTCTTCTGATTTCGAAATGTTAAAACGGCGCGCTCAGAATGAATTTCTGCACAATTCTTGCGTTCGAAATCAGAATGGAATAAATGTTAAACCGGCGCGCTCAGGATGAATTCGAGCAATACTTTTGAGCTCGAAATCAATCACTAAAACAATTATTCTTGAAATTAAGAAATGAATTCTCGATATCAAGAAATGGGAATAAATGTTAAAACGGCTTGCCATAACTATGATCATGTACCAAACCTACATTCTCCCCATCGGGCCTTGAACCACTAGTCTGCCCAGTTGGCTGCGTGGTTCGCGTCCAATGTGGAATATAATAGCTTTTATATTCCACATACCAAGAATCTTGCAGTACGATTGGTCAAAAGTAAATCACGTGATGAAAGAGAGTTCGACCATCATTGATGGGAGAAGAAAAGTTCGTTGCACTGTGTAGATAGTAGTAGTATTTACCCAGTGTAACGCACTTTCACTGAAGATAGAAATACTATCTACACATTGCAACGCACTTTCTTGTATACGTTGCGTATACGTACGTAAGTACTGCATGCACTGTACGTAATATTGTTAGCTGTCAATTGAAGATTTGTTGCTCTAAAATGACGGAAGAAGTGAAATGTTTCCGATGTGGAATATAAAGCAAATAATCACCTTTTGGTTTCAGGCGATGGCAAACTATCACTTCCTTGGCGATCTGAATTTATACGCTATCTTTCCTCAGCTTCGCTTCGGAAAGATAGCTACATCCATGCATATCGCCTCGGAAGTGATAGTTTGTCCCATCACCTTCACCAACGATAATTATTTGCTTACTGCATTCTAACTTCAATCTCTTTGTCTAAACTTGTTCAAACTACAGATGGACATTTATTCTTCTTTGTTAGTTTTCTTCGTTTTCTTCGGCCAATATTTCTCTTTCACCGAACAAGGTCAGTACAAAATCCCTCTTTTCTACAACTTATACAAAAAAGAAACGTACCGATATTCATTAAAAATAATATTATCCGAACGCCTTTTTATTCCTTCTTATTCCTATGCTGACCATAGCAAATAATTCAGAGTTGACGTTCATATACGGAGTATAGTCGAACTTCGAAGTAGCCCTATATTAATAGAAGAAGTGTTTATATACACCCAAAATCCTTGGTAAAATTGTTCAACACCATGGTAGCTGGGAATCCTATCGGCTTGGACAATGTTATGCTCAATCAAGTAACGATTTGTCCAATTTTTTTTATAATTTTTTTTTATCAGCAGTAAACTAAAACGCTTCATATCTGTATCCTTAATTGTTTCACCACTCCGCCCCAATCTCTTTCTGTCTGTCTGTCTGTCCCTCCTTCCATCCCTCCCTACCCTCTTTCTGCCTCTCTGTTTCTGTCTGACTGTCTCTCTCTGTTTCTTTCTGTCTGTCTGTCTTTCTCCCCTCTCCCCATCTCTCAAATCCCTATATCTCTCCATTTTCTCTCTTTGTCACAGCTTTCAATGCAAAGCAAATCGAACACGGCGGGTCCTTCTACCATTTCTCCCTCGGTTATTCTGACTTTGACACGTCAAGAGCATCATGTGCCAGTCTTGGGATGCACCTGGTCTTCATCGGATCTCAGGACGAACAAGATTTTCTGGTCATCACCGGTCTCGCCAACGAGTACTGGATAGGGTTATCCGAAGTGAGTTCGCGTGACAATATACCCACTTCAACATGGTTGGACGGCTCAAGCTTGACCTATTTTAACTTCGCCGACTCATCATTGACTTTTAATCAAGGGGGAGTGTGTTTCCGAATAACGTGGTCAGGGTCACAATGCGAATGGAGGGACAAGCATTGTGATGTGCAGTTATATTATATCTGTGAAAAAGAAAACGGTTAGTGCTGAGAAAGTTATATTTTATGATTCGGTATTGTACTTTGATTTAGCTACTTTTAAAAAGCTTATAGGCCTATTCGAACCCTAACCCTACCCTCTTTCTGCCTCTCTGTTTCTGTCTGTCTGTCTGTCTCCCCTCTCCCCCTCTTCCAATCCCTACATCTCTCCATTTCCTCTCGTTGTCACAGCTTGCAGTCCAAATCAAATCGAACACGGCGGGTCCTGCTACCATTTCTCCCTCGATTTGTCTGACTTTGAAACGTCAAAAGCATCATGTGCCAGTCTTGGGATGCACCTGGTCTTCATCGGATCTCAGGACGAACAAGAGTTGCTCGTCTACCCCCGACCAAAATACTATAATTACTGGATAGGGCTATTCAAATCGACTTGGTTGGACGGCTCAAACTTGACCTATAGCAACTTCGCTAACTCAGCATCGACTTTTGATGAAGGAGGAGAGTGTTTCCGAATATCAGGGTTAGATCAATATGAATGGATGGACGAGCTTTGTTCTGAAGAGTTCCCTTATATCTGCGAAACAGAAAACGGTTAGTGCTGAGAAAGTTATCCATTTTTTTTTATGATTCGGTATTGTACTTTGATGTAGCTACTTTTAAAAAGCTTATAGGCCTATGCGAAAACCTTACGTTAAATATAAATAGTACATATATATGATACACAGACACACACGCAAGCACCCCACATACACACACACACACGCACACACAAACATTATGTATACGTCTAATCTTTCATATAGCTCCGTTTAGTCTCATTTCACAACGCCCCCTATCGTCAGAGTCAGCAACCTAACATGTTAGCCTATGGAATTTTACAACAACAAAAAAAAATCGTTAAAAATTCTTTTTTTGTTTAAACGAAAAGCACATCCACCCCGACGTACGTTATCACTAGCTCTTTCATTGGAACCCTCATGTCCCATTGACTTTTGAAAGTTCACCTACCGTAATTTGATCAAAATAGGTTGCAAGCTCGTCATTGCCTATAATACACATGTGAAACAAGTCAAACTTTGGACTCAGTTTGCCAAGCGATTTTATGATTATAGGTCAAGCACACTTCTGCTTGGTTCATTAAGTCCATTTCATCCAACCCCCACCGTTATTTTTTCATTTAGTAAAAGCAAACATTTTGCCGAGGTAAGCAAAAACATGAATATTCATGAACGGTCAGACAATACAGCCTTTTAGTACGTAACGTATAGTGAATGGGAATGCGCGATGATCCGTCCAGGAGGTAGAGGTCAGTGGTTTGTGCTGGCAACGTTCCAGCGAGCAGAAATGAGACAACCGGAGCAATATGTCTGAACAGTGCCCGTCTGAATATTCCATCGACTATTTGGATGTGATGAGTCACTCTTGTGATGATCTTTACACATTGCATGAGCAACACATAAAAATTAAATCTTCGAGACCCTACAACCAACTTTGATTGAAAAGGGAGAGATCTGAATGCAATTTCAACTTTTAGTTGTGCACAGAGCTCTCATATCTTTTGAAAGAATCATAGTCTAGATTGTATAGGATTTCCCGGCGAAATACGCGAGCTTGTCATTCGAATTCATTTACTTTGCATTTAAGTAAGCGCAGATCGGCTTTGCCATGCCAATTATCATTCAATTTTCCCGTTTTGGTATTTAATTTAGGATTCTGGTCGAAGGATTTCATAAATCTGTCATTTAATTTAGAAACTGCTCAACTAGCATTCAAATTAGTCGTCACTTGTTGAGGCGTCATTTTTATCATTCAAATTAACACCTGTCATTCGTATTCGAATTATGTTTATTCAAGTGAGGTAGTTAGGGGGGGAAAAATGCAACACACGTTTACAGTTTAAAAAAAATGCAATTAAATGCATGATTTGCCATTAGGGTCTTTTCTGTTATTCCATTTATTAATTTTGAGGATAATGCATATGGGTGTAGTCGGACATTAGGTAAAGAAGGGGTGAAATCAAGGGATATGGCATTTCTGTACGGACATGTTCATATACCCCGAAAAGGTGGGGATATTAAAATACCTACCCCAGTCACAATATTGTACCCTTCCTCCATTTATAATGGAGATGTGATAAATTTATGATGAAACACACGACAAACAACTTCCTTACATGAAAAATTACAAAGATATTGAGACCATCAAGTTCGTAGATGCAAGTCTTCTTTTTTTTCTTAACAATCAAAGTTAAAGGATGGTGAATATCAGATATATCTAATAAGTATATGAAGTGTATAAATGCAAGAAAAACAAAATATGATGAGTAACACATGAAAAAAAAAAAATTGAAAGAAAAAGGATGAGTTACAAAAAGTGTGTAATAAACGAGAAATGTATATTGACCATCAATTTAAGTGCAAAAAGTGCCAATTTGAATGCTACGAATGAATTAGAATGCGAGAAGTACACTTTCGCGATGTCAGAAATCGTGTTGCGCCAAATCGAATGACCAAATAGCGAAAGAAGCAATTTATTTATTAATTTGAATGAAACATACATAGATTTTAACGAAAGCTTTATAGATTTGAAAACTTGAAAAAGGAATATAAACCCAAGATATACCTGACGGCACTGAAACCGTCGAATTTGAACGCAAGACAAATTAATTTGAATGACAAACTCGCGAATTTGGCCGGAAAATCCTATATTAGCCATATAGTACTCTACTCATATAGGAATATCCAGTGACGCAACCGAAGAAGTCATGGTCACTGAAGCCATGGTTACTGAAGTTCCCCCAAATGGTTCCTCCGGACCGTCGATGACAACAAACGATGAAAACGACGTGTCCACAAGCATCGCATCATCGTCACCAACAACACCAGTGCATGACCCAGCAACATCTACCCCTGCGACAGGACAAGCCTCGGGGACTTGTGGGGAGTCAACAGAATGCACTTCTGCAACACCAGACCCGCCACGCGTACCCACTACCCAGTCAGTACCCACGACTGCAACCGTGCCATCTAGAGAACAAGGTAAACAAAATTGTCTGAATCACGCGGACTTTATTTGGAGACCAAAAAAACAACTCAATTTCAGTTATTCACATTAAAAGGATGATTCGTGCGAACTTCCTTAAAGGTACAATGTCCCATTTTATACCTCACTTAAGAAATCCAGCCATCTGATTAGTCTAAATTGCAGTCGTGATTAGTGGAGTCTAGAAATTAAACATATTTCCTTGCATAATTTGAATACTATAGGACACTGCTAACGTTTGACTTTCAAAAATAGGACATACGTGACATATTCATAAGTCCTGCAAAGTTCTACAGAATTTGATGTTGGCTGCAAATGGGACATGATATAGCACCTTTAAATATCATTTGATTTCGGAATTCCAGGTCCGTTGTTATGTAATGTATTCATATATTTCATGTTGTAAGTTGTTATGTTGTTATTGCAGTTCTGAAGCGTTCCACAATCTTAAAGCTCTCGGCCGACAATGCAAGACTCCTCGATGCCTACGTGCATGCATCATTCCCAGTCTCCTCTTTGCTAGGATGCGCACAGCACTGTTTTGCTGACGTCACTTGCTCTTGTTGCACCTACATTGCCCACGAGAGGGCATGCTTGCTCGGCGAGGAATGCCAGGCGGCATCTGGAGTCAGATATGATACACATCCTGGAGCTAAAACATATTCACGGGCTTAACTTCATCAACTGATTCTTCGACATGGTCAATACAAGAAAACTATGATTTGCAAGCTGTAATTTACTGTAAAATTAACTGAACAACACTTTCTTGACCTATGGCACTAGACTTAGCTTAAAGGTACTATGTCCCATTTGCAAGCCAAACAAATTAAAAAGTTAAATTCCAACTGCATTTGAAAGATAATACTAATTTAGAACTTCCCTAAAAAAGGTGGGGCTTGAAAATGTCTCCAAGTGGGAAAATAACGACTATTAGTTGTCAAATCGACTTTAGGGCTATAGAGCCCAAAAGTAATAGTCTTGATTTTCAGACAATTGTACCGAATGGTCATACGTTTTATGCTGCGCAAAGATTCAATCAGTTTAATCTTGGCCATCACAAGAAGTGGGTTATTGATGTAGACAAATGCTCATGTACCCTTTACAACTCTTTTCATGTATGTTATAACCAAAGAAGAAAAAAAGCCAGCCAGTCACTCAATAGTGTCTGACAGTGAAGTCTAGCAAGCAAACGGGTTTCCTTGCATAATTTGAATATGAGGACACTGCTAACGTTTAAATTTCACAGATAGGACATACATGACATATTCATAATTCCTGCAAAGTTCTACAGAATTTGAGGTTGGCTGCAAAAGGGACATAGTACCTTTAACATGCAGATCCTATATTAGTTTTGAATAAAGGATATCTTTGCAGCTTTATGATGTTCAAGGGAAGCATAGAAACTTTCATAAAAGTAATAATGGCCCGACAATCAATATCACTTTTCCCCCATAAATCGTTGTATGATTCTGCAAAGTACATAATTATGAGCTGTTTCGTCTAGCGCCATCTCTTGGCGAAACGACTTGGGAAAGAAAATATTGTTTTGTATAAATTAGTATGGATGAGCATTTAAAGTAGCTTATTATAATATTTTCTTTCTGCTAAATAGCATGCAATAGAATATAAACAAAATGTTATTAACAATTCACTATCCTTAATCTTTAGTAATTTATAAACTTGGAGTAAAATTCAAAATGCTGTATAATAAAAACTGTGTCAGATTGTGCACTGAATTTACATAGGTAAGTTTTTGTTCGTAGTTATGTACCGTACAAAAATAAATGATCGATTCATGGATACTCTTGTTGAGTGCAACTTAACATAATATCTGTCAAGTCTTAAACAGTCCTTATTACTGAATGAAATTAAAAAAAAAAAATCTTTAAAAAAAACATTTCTTTCTTGACGTAGATTGTAATCCTGATGCGGAATAAATCTTTACCTTATGTGTATAGAAAATCTCTTGTCTTTCTATATTCATTTCAAACCAATTATCACACATTAAGAGGCTAAACATTCAGTCGGCATTATTCTACACATCATTTAGAAATAAAGGATTAGTGTTTAACATTGCACTGCCGTCGATGGTATCTAGAAAAGCCATTGCATTGTTAAATCTTTAGCCTTTGCACTGACTAAGGTGAGGGGGAGAGAGAGAGAGAGAGGGAGACAAAGAGACAGAGACAGAGAGAGAGAGAGAGAAATAGAGAGAGAGAGAGAAAAAAAAAAGAGACCAAGAGAGAGAAGGAGAGTGAGAGGGAGAGAGAGGGGGAGGGACAGAGAAAGAGAAATAGAGAGAGAGAGAGGGAGAGAGAGAGAAAGAGTGAAAGAGGGAGGGGGAGAGAGAGAGAGAGAGAGAGGGGGGGGGGGGGGAGGGGGGGGGGAGGCTAAGGGACGAGGTAATGCTGGGGATGCTGCATCGAAGAAGATAAAAAGGAATATCCACGATATTATCCACGAGCTTATCAATTTCTAACTAATATACTAAAATATTAAGCCCACAATAAGGCTCGCGCATTGTAGCAATTTCGCCTCCTTCCTGCAGTGCAAATATAAATATATTTCATAATAATAATTTTGTGTTTGTATTATGTAAGATCAACGGATCGGGCGACGAAGCTTTATTACCATGTTACAATTTGGCATACTGCATTCCTCTAATTCTTAGTTTGAGTAATTTTTTGTAATTTTTTAATGTAATTGTATCTTCCAACCCAGTGGCGGATCCAGAAATTTCTTACCGGGGGTGGGGGGGGGGGGGGTGAAATATATGAAAAAGGATGGAGCGAGGCGTCAGCGGCGAGGGAGCGGAGCGCCCAAGCGGGGGTGGGTCTAAGAGGGGTCAGAACCAGAGGCGGTTCTCCCGGGGGGGGGGGGGGGCAGGGGGGGCACAGTGCCCCCCCACTTTTTCAGATACCCCAAAAGTGCCCCTTTTATTTTGTAAGAAGTGCCCCTTTTACATAGGAAAGGTGCCCCTTTTACTTTGAAAAGTGCCCCTATTACTTAGTAAAAGTGCCCCTTCCCCCTTTTCACCTCTGACGAGTGCCCTTTTTATTTTTGACACGTGCCCCTTTTCCTTCGACATGTTCCCATTTTCCTTTGCAATAAGTGTCCATTTTCCATTCTCATAAATCTTGAAATTATCTTGAATAAGTGCCCTTTTTAATCTCTAGTAAGTGCCTTTTTTCAGGTACGAGAAGTGCCCTTTTTCACTTTTAATAAGCGCCCCCTTCACCTCTGATAATTGCCCTATTCAAAACTGAGAGGTGCTCCTTTTACTTTGACAACTTCCCCTTTTTCCCTTTGTAAGAAGTGCCCCTTCTCCTTTTAATAACTCCCCCTTTTTTAAACTCGGATGAGCACACCTTTCATTTTAACATGTGCCCCTCTTATTTTCTAATAAGTGCCCCTTTTCCTTATGATAAGTGCCCCCATTAAAAAGAGAGAGCTCCTTCCCTTTCTCATAACTACCCCTTTTCCTTTCTAATAAGTGCCCCTTTTCCTTATGATAAGTGCCCCCATTGAAAAGAAAGAGCTCCTTCCCCTTCTCATAAATGCCCCTTTTAAAAATCTGAACGGTGCCCCCTTTTTATTCAACAAATGCACATTTTCCTTTATTATAAGTGCCCCTTTTACATTTTCATAAGTGCCCCTTTTCATATCTGGTCAGTGCCCCTTTTCAACTCTGATAATTCCCCTTTTAATAATGATACGTGCCCCTTTTCCTTTCTAATAAGGGACCTATCCCCTTTTCACCTCTTATAAATGCCCCTATCAAAATATGATGGGTGCCCCTTTTCCGTCAACAAATGCCTATTTCCCATTTTCGTAAACGCCTCTTTTTCATCACTGGTGAGTGCCTCTTTTCAGGTGAAAAAATGCCTCATTTTCACCTCTTATAATTATCCTTTGTACTTTGACACGTGCTCCTTTTCTTTTCTAATAAGTGTCTTATCCCTTTCGATAATTGTCTCCTTTTCATGTAATCATTAAACGTGCCCCTTATTTAAAGCGACTAAGAGCAATTTCCCCCAAAGTTCGCTCGCTGCGCTCGCTCGCATTTAAAGATGATATAATTATGTTACTTATCAAATGTCTTTTCAGTCTTCCGTTATGAGAATGTGCTTATAACCCCATCACGATTGGCTTTTTTCCTCTTTATAAGATGTAATATTTCGCACTGCGACCTCACAGATCTTTAAAAAAATTTCTCGCTCGCTTCGCTCGCTCGTAAATGCATATTCAGACATCACACCCAACTGTAAAGTATGATGCTTAAGCGATATCTTGTATGATGTATGAAGAGAAACAAATATTGAAATCATCCCTGATAATGTAATCACAATGTAGGGGTATATACCAATGTCTAAAAAATTGTATATTTTCGCTTTGAGATTTCCCACTGTAGGTGCCCTTTTTTTCCAGAAAGTGCCCTTTTTTGTTGGTGCCCCCCCACTTTGGAAGTCGCTCGTCCGCCCCTGGTCAGAACCACCTCCCATGCAGAGTACGAACCATATGCAATTTTAGAACCACATTAGGCGCATTTTCAGGCTTTTCCTTGAGTAATATGACCTAAAATTGCTTTCACCTACCCCCTCCAAGAGTGAGTGAGTGTTTTTACGAGACATCCTCCTTTCTTTCTTTCCCCTTCTTATTGTTCTCCTTTTCCCCCTTTTTTGCAATGACGACCTTCGTCATTGCCTTGTTTTCGTTCACATTCTGCCCCATTAATTGCAATGACGACTTGCAATGACGACCTTCGTCATTGCCTTGTTTTCGTTCACATTCTTCTTATTAATATTCTTACTTCTTCTTCCTCTTCTTCTTCTTGTCGTCCGGAATCCCATTCGTTTTGCACGTAGTGCTTGTTATTCCTAGTTAGGTGCTTTTCTCATGTCCTTTTCCTTTCAAATTTCATAGGCATAGTCTCTAACATCTCATCAAGGTCACTACATTCTTCGATTCTCGAAATCACTCATGCATAACCGTCCAGGCGCCATTTTGTCCGTTTCTGGTCCATTTTAAGGCCTTTCTTTGATTCTTCCTGTCTCCACTATCCTAGATCCTACATCCTTCTAACAAATTCCTCTAGATAGTCTAAGAAATGTTCTTTAATCTGCGACGTATAACCTGCCCTTCAAAATGCCATCTTCGTACTCAAAATTTAAATCTGAAACCGACTCCGTCAAAAATCTCTCAAATTCTTGAAAAGTTGACCCCTAAATAATCTAAAACTGCCATAATTTTCTCATATGAATTCCGTTTTGTATTTAAATCTCACAGTATCTTTATCTCATGATTGCACATAGCCATGCCAAATTTCACGCTCCAATGACTTTGCAAAACATAAATCGCGCCCTCTAAAGTTTTGGGAATTGGCTTTCTTTCTGTGGCCGTATCTCCATTATGACTTGGCAGACCCGTACCCTTTTTGGATTTAGATACTTGAAGTTATGCCCTTTCCAGCCATATTCAAAATTATATACCCTATCACTGACCAAATTTGAGAAAATTGCCCTCCAAATTCGCCATTTTCAAGAAAATTGAGAAATAACTTCAACTTGCTCTAAAATGGCGATCTTTATACCTACATCAATGAAACTTGGCAGACACATGTATCCATATACGTGACAACTGTCTGCTAAGTTTAGTAAATTGTAATGCCCTCTTCGCAAAGTTATCGCCAGAAATGATGAATTTACTATGCTTTACGTAATAGCGCGTTTGATGCGTGCAGTACGTTTTGCGCAGATAAAAATGGTGTCAAACTGACCGCACTGAAGTGCCCTTTCGAATGATACCAAGTATGGTATATGTTCACGCAGAACAATTGTGAGTAAATCGCATTTGAACAAGGGTCACTATACGAATTCCGCCGAGTTTCCGCCCTATGATAACACGTTTCGGCCATGACGTCATTTTTTTGTGTTAGTATGGGCGGCCGTTCGTGCCAAAGCACGCGTCGTAACATGTTCGTCATGCACCAAGTCCTATTGGTTTTGCACGCAGTGCTTGCGAGCCCTTTCTAGATCCCTTCCTCTACTCCAATTCCCTTCAAAAATTTTAGGCGTAGTCTCTAGCATTCCCCAAGGTCACTAAATTCTTCGTTCTCCGGAAACCCTCATGCGTGACCGTCCAGGCACCATTTTTTCCGTTTCGGGCCGTTTTGGTGACCTTTCTTTCGCCCTAACTATCTCCACTATCACAGAAGCTACAGACTTCTTTCATATTGCTCTGGATAGTCCGAGAGTAGCTCCTTCGTTTGACACGTAGAAACATGGCGTCATTGCACGCACATCGTTGTGACACGATTGCATTTCTAGTATTCTCCTTATCCTTATCGTCCGAAAGTCCCATTCGTTTTGCACGTAGTGCTTGTCATTCCTAGTTAGGTGCTTTCCTCATGTCCTTTTTCTCTCAAATTTCATAGACATAGTCTGTAACATAGCATCAAGGTCACTACATTCTTCGATTTTTGAAATCACTCATGCATAACCGTCCAGGCGCCATTTTGTCCGTTTCTGGTCCATTTTAAGGCCTTTCTTTCTTCCTTCCTATCTCCACTATCCTAGATCCTACAAACTTCTAACAAATTCCTCTAGATAGTCTAAGAGATGTTCTTTTATCTGCGACGCATAACCTGACCTTCAAACTGCCATCTTCGTACTCAAAATTCAAATCTGAAACCGACTTCGTCAAAAATCTCTCAAGTTCTTGAAAAATGGACCCCTAAATAATCTAAAACTGCCATAACTTTCTCATATGAATTCCGTTTTGTATTTAAATCTCACAGTATCTTTATCTCATAATTGCAAATAGCCATGCCAAACTTCACGCTCCAATGGCTTTGAAAAACATAAATAGCGCCCTCTAAAGTTCTGGGAATTGGCTGTCTTTCTGTGGCCGTATCTCCATTATGGCTTGGCAAATCCGTACCCTTTTTTGGATTTAGATACTTGAAGATATGCCCTTTCCAGCCATATACACAATTAAATACCCTAACACTGACCGACTTTGAGAAAAATGCCCTCCAAATTCGCCATTTTCAAGAAAATTCCAAAATAACTTAAAGTTGCTCTAAAATAGCGATCTTTATACCTACATCAATGAAACTTGGCACAGATATGTATCCATATACGTGACACCTGTCTGCCAAGTTAAATAAATTGTAATGCCCTCGTCGCAAAGTTATCGCCAAAAATGATGAATTTACTATGCATTACGTAATAGCGCGTTTAATGCGTGCAAATACATTGCGCGGAGATAACATTGGTGTCAAACTGACCGCAATGAAGTGCCCTTTTGCATGATACCAAGTATAGTATATGTTCACACAGAAAATTGTGAGTAAATCGCATTTGAACAAAGGTCACTATACGAATTCCGCCGAGTTTCCGCCCGAATATAACACGTATCGGCTATGACGTCATTTTTTCAGACTGCTTTTCGCCCCTTAAACGTCCTTTTTTTTCCTTGAAAATTTGCAGTGACATGCCGAGTTCCAATACGCAGGGCACCTTCTGGCCGGATTTTTGAAATTGGTCAAGGGGGCCATTTAAGACGCCATTTTGTCCTATAAATCTATTTTACATCACGTGTTTCGATAGGATTATCATAGAAAAAAAAGAGAGTGGTTTACAATAACAACCATGAAATTTTCTTTCTAATGATACCAAATACGGCTCATAAAGAGACATAAAGAGAGAGAGAAAAAACAATTTAACTCCGGTCATAATACAGATCCTGTACGTTTTCCGCCCATTCATTACACGCATTGTCTATGGGGCATATCGGGTTCACGCTTTTGGCCCCCAGAACGATGTTTATTGCAATGACGAACATGCACCAAATCCCCTTGGTTTTTGCACGCAGTGCTTGCGAGCCCTTTCTAGGTTCTTTCCCCTATCCCAATTTCTTTCAAACTTCGTAGGCATAGTACCATCCCATCAAGGTCACTGTTGAGGCCTTTCTTTCGCCCACCTATCTCCAATATCACAGAAGCTACAGACTTCGTGCAAATTGCTCTGGATAGTCCGAGAGAAGCTCTTTCGTTTGACACGTAGAAACATGGCGTCATTGCACGCACATCGTTGTGACACGATTGCATTTCTAGTCTCTCCTTCGTCTTCTCCCCTTTCTTCCTTTTCCGCCTTTTCTCTCCTCTCTCTTCCCTAGCTTCCTTTCCCCCTCCTTTTTCTCCTCTCCCCTTCTCTCTCCTCCCTCTTTTCTTCTTCTTTCTCTCTTCCCTTTTCTTTCTTTTCCCCTCCCTTTTCTCCTTTTCTCGCTTTCCTTCCCCTTCCCCCTCCCCCCTTTTTTTTTTACCGGGGGGGGGGGGGGGGGGGGACATGCCCCCCTGTGCCCCCCAAATCCTACTGCAACCATACACTATTCGTTTAGATTGATCAATGTTATCCCCCGCGTATCCGAGGTGTAAGACCATCACATCTTTGCCGAACGAAAGTTTTTGGTGAGATGATTCAGTTTGAGAACTGTGTCGCATATTATGAAAGTCTCTATCACGGTCCACGCACTTAATACAATGCAAAGTGGTGGAATATGATACTAGCTACACAGAGATACGGGATGTGTAATCTCTTGAGTGCTCAGAGCGTGCTTGATGCATTTTTTTTTCAATTCCAATAGGGTTCATTTAGCTCCAAACGTTTTGATATGTTCTTAGAGGGGCGCAAAATGAACAGTTTTATAATAGTTTAATGGCTGTGCATGGCTGAACGTCAACGAAACGGAGTTAAGTCTTTTGTGATCTCCGTTTGTTGCTACGGCATGCAGCCAGTAAAAACGAATTTGTTTAATCCAATTATGGAAATGCAAGCATTACTTTAAACAAACAGTACTTTGCTATTCCTTGCACATTTTTCCTGATTGAGGTGTCATATGAAAGGGCAGAAAATGAACGTTCTAGAAATGTGATTTCCTCTTTGAAATTCAGATAACGCCCTAAAAATGACTTTTTGGTACCCTCTCTTCAAATTGTTTTTAATCACTAATGCATGAAATATGCATCATATGAGTTGCATCAACGGAAAGAGGAGGATCCAAGCTTTACGAATATGTGTCATTTATTAATTATAATTGTGATTAAGTTATGATAAAACATCGATAATTCTTGGTTTCGTTTTTTCTGGGACGCACTGTATATGAATATTTATTGACAAAAAGAACATTATTTACATGTGCAATTTGCGTGTTCATTATAAGTTTTGGTTGGTAATTTGTAGACAGACAATAGTGCGCTTAGAAACAACCGTATTACGCGCCTAATAAATATTGTGTATTATTATTATTATTTGATATGTATTGCTTTCAATTTTCGAAAATGGCACCAGGTTGACCTACAACTTGAAATTTACCATGCGTGGTATTTTTCCACTCCGCCTGTCTGGCTTTGCAGACATGTTCAAACCGGTTCTGTCTGGTTTGTTAATATTTTCAATTGTAACATACCTTGTCCATTATTACGTACAGCGCGTATTAATTAATTATTGTTATTGATTTATTATGCGTAGTTCAACCAATCACGCTGCTGTGGTGATTGGGCCATCGGGCTCTTCTAGCTACATGGGAACCAGGGAGATTTTGTTTGTATATAGAGTTAGCAACTAAATTATTCATACCCTTACCAAGTTGTGTAAATGTTAAAGTATTCAAAAAAACATGATTCGTTCCGATGCATGTTTCTCGAGGATGTGACATATTAAAGGAATAGTTGAGTTCTTATTTAAGACCGCAAATGCCTTCACAGTGCATGTTTAATGCTCTTATTCTTATTTATGACATGTTTAGTGCCCTTTTAGAACCTAAAATTGCTATGAAGGTAATTTTAGACCCCAAAATGTGTGATTAAAAAAATACGATCATACCAATTCAGCTCCACTTTCCAAATAGTACGGTGACCGTTAGTTAATTAATTATTATTATTACAATACACGGGCCGGCTGGTTGTGCGTATTATAACCAACACAAAGAAGCCAACAAAAATCCCATATTGGCATTGGCTGGAATAAAACGTATAAGGCGCTATCTCGCTTTTTCAACGGCTAGTTCAAAATTATCGAATATTTGTGGGGCCCCACAAATATTTGAAATGGTTATATTTATGGATACTCAAGCCGCCTCTCAACCGATTTTGATCAAAGAAAGATGATTTTGTCATTTAAATTGTATATTCTTTCAAATCTGACATTCAGTTTTTCATTATCTCACACAAAATATTTTGTGTAGCGCCCTCTGCAACAAAACCCAATTATCCCTTTAAAGCTTACATCTAAACGTATTCAGCAAAGGTTCTTATTCAACCAGTACACCTTTAAGTCTTGACTTATGAAAACACAAAAAACATCAAATTTATATGGGGTATAAATATTTCAGTTGTAAATTGTAGGTACACAAAGACTGTTACTGCGCTATTGTATATTGTTTGTGCCTGTTTAATTTTTAATCCAAAGGAGACTCGACTGACTTTGCTTGCTGCTCGTCTTGCTATTCGCGAGTTTCATAATTTGACTCTTTTTACATCGTTATTTTGAGAGGCTTGTTCATCGTCTTCATAGATGTGATTTTTTGACCATGTGCAGTGAAAATAGAGCAATCAATTAATTTCTAATTGTGCATCATTGTTTTGACAACTTCAAGTTTCAACGGCAATTCGTATCCCACATCGATCGACTCATTATTTTCTCGTCATCTTGCCGTATTTTCACATCTGTCTCTTCAATGATCGACCATCATCATCGTCGTCCGTTTTGTTGTGCTGACTTGTTGAATATCTTCATCTTCATTATTACATCATCATCCTTGTTATCATCTTCATCGTCATCGTTGTCGTTGCACTGAAATCGTCCATTGACTGCGTCATCGATATCATCATCACCCTTATCATCGCGGTCATCATTATCATCAAGGATATCATCGCTGACTTATCATCGCCTTCAACATCGTCTTCGTCATTAACATCACCGTCACCATCGTCGGCAACACCCTTCCTTACCTCGCCGTGGATGCTGATCCGGTTTGATATATTTATTTTCAACACTTTCCTGATTATTGTTTGATGATTCTTTTTGTGCTCGTTATTTGCTGATTGATGAATATATTTTTGTGTATGATTGTATATTTATATATTCACTTGATCGTGACGGTGATTAATCTCTACATGTGAGTTTCGTGCTCCCTTTTGACGCGTTAACCACGTTTATTATTGTACTCCTTTTTGTAACACACAGGAGATTAATTGCTCCCGTTTTATCCAGTTGTCACTGTTACTACTGTGTTGATTATTGACGCCTTGTCCGCCTTTTGTACATTTTGTGTATTTTTTGTGTATCTAAACGATTATATGAACCTCGATTATTTGTTTTGATTATCTATATATATTCGATTGTAAATTTGTATTGTTTGAAAGTGTGGTTTTCTACGGGATTTTTATTGTGATAGATTGGGTGCGTGAATTTATCTCAGATAATAATTGGAACAGAATATGTGTCATTTCCCTTTTTGGCATTTAAAGACAGGCTTTACTACTTCAGCTAGAAGGGATTAGACCACCCAGCGAGGTCACTGTGACAGGTGGCTATCTCATTAACTCAGTTCTCATTTAACATAAGAAAAAGAGGATCATGGGGGACCAACAGGCACCGATTGGGGAAGTTTTCTATATAGAGGGAGCAAGTAGCTACAAGTAGGACAGTGTGCCTTTAAGCTATGGTCACAACTCAGAGCAGCGACCGACCGATTTGTAGCCTGCTCGGTTGCCACTGGAATTTAAGCTATGGTCATATCCCCCAGAAGTAGCCTGCTCGGCGGCGATTTCGCTCGGGCTCCGAGCGGCGGCCAGCCGGGCACCGCTTGTTTTTAGGGCATCGCTAGGCCGCCGCTGAAGTTTTACAATTCGGCGGCACCTGCTCACTTTTCACTCGCCGCCCAAAATACGATCACTGCCCGGGCGGTCGCCGCCCGGGCACCGACCTTAAAGAGCGTTCGCCGTCGAGCGATTTAGGTCAAAAATCGAAGCCGCTAGGTCAAATGCTGCCAAACTGGCGCTGCCCGGAAGCCGAACGATTTCGAACTCACCGCCCAGTGTCCGACTCATCTCCCAGCGGCGAAGGGGCAGCGACCGCTCGGCAGCCTTCGACCTAGCGACTTTGATTTTTGACCCAAACCGCTCGACTGCGAACGCTCGATTAGGTCGGTGCCCGGGCTGTCGAACGTATTTTGGGCGGCGAGTGAAAAGTGAGCAGGCGCCGCCCGAATTTTAACTCCGCGCTAGAACTTCAGCGGCGACCAAGCGGCAGCCGCTCGGTGTCCGGGCGAAATTGGCGAAAAACCTCGCCGCCCAGCTGCCGAGCAGGCCTTTTTTTGGGGTTGTGACCATATCTTTAAATGATCGCATTCATAGCTAGATACTTTATTGGCACCACAACCACCCAGTCGGGGAGTTCCTACGACTCATTTGAAGATTTGTTTGCCCGGATTACAAATTCGAACGAGAGGAAATAGAATTGTCAATGAATGACCGAGCATTAACATCTTTTTTTCCTCATTTAAATTAACATGACTCATTTGAAGAGCTTGTTGCATGAACACCGAACTTGAACGAGCGCTAATGAATTCGAATGACAATTTGCCGTGGCGATCACGTCTATCGTGAATTGGAATGCTCTTAACATTACATTGAATTAAAAACCTATATTAATCAAACAGGTATTAATGAACTTCGGCGTATCATGTTTATCTCTGCAAGATAATATATAATATATTTCTAATACTATTTCACGTAATATTGGTATTCTCTGTATATTGAAATATTATGTCCCTTCAAATATCTTGTTTATGTTATATAATTCATTGGTACTGCCTTATATTTCATATTGTAACATTATATTCGAAAAGCAACGTTGACGCCATTTTACTGTTACAAAAAAAGCCATGCGTATATGTACTAATTCTTTCTATCGCGACCACACCAATCCCTTGTTTTCAAAACTAAAAATTCTAAAAGCTGATGATATAAATTTTCTACAAATAGCGCTTTTCATGTTTCGCTTACAAAATGGTCTACTACCTTCATACTTTCCCCCATTGTTTAATTTAAATAAAACCATCCACTCTTACCCCACAAGGCAAACTGAAAAATTCCATCTAAGAAATCCAAGAACCGCATTGGCTCTCAAATCCATTAGACACGCCGGTGTGACCGCGCCGTTTGTCCTACCAGTTTCATTTGTCCGTCGGACATAATATGCGGGTTTTCTGCTCGCACGGATCGTCCGAGGGACGATCCGTGCGGTTTGCTTTCCGCTCAGTCTGTCCCTCCATTGTTTTACGTGTATATTTGATAAAAGGAAGCAACTCGGCAAATCAATGTATTTAGACTCATTGTAAATCATGTGGTTGACATTTTTTCTAGAAATTACATAATAATAACTCTCTACAATTTTTTAAAGCAAATGGGCCAGTCCTTTTGAAAGTAGAAGTGAATATTTTCTTTAAAACCTTTATTCTATGAAGGCATACTCGTGATATCGGCCCCACAACTGTTGTAATCGATTATACTTTTGTACGTGGCTTCGTACTTCAACCAACTCACTACTAGTATATACTTGTGATACAGGCCCCCGCCCCAAGTATTTGGGGGCGTTTCGAGGATTAATGAAGGAGTTAAATGGGAAATTAAAGTGATTAAAAATGGGGTTGAAAATGAGTGGGGGAGGCTAGAGTATTTAAGATAAGGTAGAGCGTAGCATAAATTGGCGGATGCTCAGGGGGTAGGGGCATTTAATTACGGTCAGATGAACATATTTTAATACCTTATTCATGACACTGGCAGGTCACTAATTGGCGTATGATCCAAGGGGCGGAGCCCCCGGAAGCGCAGGGGTTTTAGGAATTAAAATTAAGGTCAGATTATCATCCAAGGGCCAGCCTTGGGTCCCAAGGTCGGGTCCAGGGGGCAGAGCCCCCGGAAGTTCAGGGGTATGGGCATTTAATTACGGTCACATGAGCATACTTTCTTTTCTATTTCTTTCTATTTAATTCACTTTAATATACTTTTTCAAAAGTGTGGGGTTGGGGCTTGAGCCCACAAGCCCGCCGTTCCGCGGGAACTGACATGTAGGCCTCGAAATAGTATATAAGCACATTTCTTGCCTGGCTGTAAATTTTGATATTTGTCATTCTCAAACAAACGCATAAAAAGTATAATTGACTATAAAGTGAGGAAAAATCCGGGAAAATTAGGCCATTTCAGCAACATCTGTAAATCACTGGTATCAAATTAGAACCCCCCCCCCAAAAAAATCACTTTTAAAGTTTACTTTGGTGGGGGGGGGGGGGGGGGTAGCAACTGGCTGAATACTTACACCTTTGGTGTCGAGGGGCTCTTTCTTCATTTTTTGTTCGGTAATAAATAAGGTTAGTTTATGTAGGTGTCACTCAGGCACGGATATACGGGGGAGCGACGGACCCGCCCACCCCCGCCCCCTCTTTGAAAACAAAAAGAAAGGAAAGGAAAAACGAAGAAAGGAATGGAATAAGGAAAGAAAGAAGGGCTAAAAACACGAGTTAGAAGTGGACCCATCAGGGCACTCCCTTATCCGTATCAGGGGGAAAATACATGGGGGCTTGGGGTGAAGTACCCCCCGAAATGCCAAAAAGAGTCCCGAAAGTCATAAAAGTAGCCCTCGAAATTTTTTAATTATTTTTTTCCCTGATCCGTATATAGGACGAGGCCCTGGGGCAGCTAGCCATACTCCTATATTTGGGTCGTTTTCCGATCAGAACTAGCCCTAACTATCATTCCAGGATTTTGTTTCAGAACCTTAGACAAAGTTACCCAATCCCTTTATGTTTCAAAAAGTAGACTTCGTTGACCTGTACATAGGATAAGGAACCGGGGGGGGGGGGGGCTAGGAGGGGACAGCCTGGGGGGGGGGGGGCTCAGATATCATTGAGCCCCCCCTAATATTTTTGGCGGGGCTTATAGATATCATTGAGCCGCCCCCGATACTTATTGCGGGGCTCGGATATCATTAACCCCCTCCTCCCCAATCATTATATTTTAGGCATGAAACTCATGTATACCTATAACCTATAAACTTACCATTCAGATATAAACATTTTATAAATATTTATTTTTTGGGGAGGGGGAGGGGGGCTCAGACATTGGATCTCGCATATCATTGACCCAAAAAATATATTTGGTGGATCTCGGATATCATTGAAACCCCCAAATATTTTGGCGGGACTCTGATATCATTGAGCACACCCCCCCCATATTTTGGTGGGGCTCAGATATCTTTGAGCCCCCCCCCCATATGTTGGTGCGACTCAGATATCATCAGCCCCCTCCAATTGTTTTCGGTGGGGCTCGGATAATCACGGAGCCCCCCGAAATTTTTGTGGGGCTCGGATAACATCACGGAGCCCCCCGATATTTTTGAGGGGCTCGGATATCATTGAGCCCCCCCCCCCCAATATTTCGGCCGGGCTCGGTTATCATGAGCCCCCCTCTCCTCCCCAATTTTGTGTTCGTGCTGATGAGTTGAGGGAAGTGTATGCCAGAGTTATTGACTTTGTAGCATATAACTAGGCAGCTAACAAGCCTCCAAGACGTGCGTGACGATGAGAGGAAACCTATCGAATTCATTAAAACAATCTGTAAGATTTTCAACATCGGTCCAATCTATAAGAGATCATTCTCAGAGGTGCACATCCTTCTTCTCATTTACCTTACCATCCCGGTTACTACGGCAACTTGCGAGAGAACATTCTCTGTCTTAAAAGGGATCAAAACTTATCTGATAAGTACAATGACCCAAAGAAAGCTCAACCAAAGCTTAATATTACTCATATATAAATCTCGTACAGATAAACTGGACTTGAAAAATATTGCCCAAAACTTTGTTTCCAGGAACACAAGAAGACAAAACTTCTTTGGCACATTTGTCTGAGGCTGCATGTGCACCTCAAAAGAAGAAAAGCCTGACATTTTTCGCCGCGATGATAAAGTCGGTGGGATTGAAGTCGGTGGGATTTTTTTTTTATGTCGGTCGGCCAGCCATTTTTTCCCCTTCGAACTGTGACTTTTTATCGGACAAAGAAACATTTTTAAAAATTCAGACAATGATTTAGAGTCGGTACAATGAATCGTCTTCTTTTTCTAATAATTTAATGAAACGTCGAAGCTTCCACGCTTCGCGCGAGAGGGGGAGAAACTTAATTCAGACAATTAGGGTTAGGAGTAGAGAACGGTATACATCAAATCACAATTGATCTCCCGTACCCTTCTTTTCTTTTCCTTTCCCTTCTCTTCCTTTCTCTCTCTTTTAATTTTGCTGTAGAAGGGGGGAGGGGGGGGGGGGGACAAGGGCCATTGCCCCCCCCCCCCGATCGCCAGCCTGGGAGGCAAAGCCCTTTCGGCCCCCCGATCTCCTTCTTTCCCTTTGTCTCTTCTTTCACTTTCCCTTATTTTTCCTTCCTTCTCTCTCTCTCTCTCTCTCTCTCTCTCTTTAGCTGAGGGGGGGGGGGGGGGTGACGAAGGCCTTTCGCCCCCGATCTCCTTCGTTTCCCCCTTTTCTTTTCTTCTTCCTTTCCCTTACTCTCCGCTTTACCTTCTCTCTCTCTCTCTTCATTTTTTGTTGGCGGTTGAGGGGTCAAGGCCCTCTCGCCCCCCCCCCTGGATCCGCGCCGGGAAGACCTGTAGTGTCATCCCTAGCTAGCTGGCAAAGCTGAATATGGGTTATCCAGTCGTTTCTTTATAATTATACTTGTATTGAATATGTCTACGTGTGGACTAGAGTACGGACATTCGGTGCGGCAGGCGGACTATTGGTGCGAGAAGTCTTCCGCACAGATTGTCCGTCGGACATTTGAGGCGCGCACGGAATGTCCGACACGGACATTCTGCGCGGATAAAATCCGCACCGATCGTCCGCTCTCGATCGATCTCTAATAGGCGGACGATCGGTGCGGGTAACATTCTACGCGGTCACACCGGCCCAGACATCTGGAACTCTCTGCCCATTGTAATAAGAAACCTTAGGACATTGTATTCTTTTAAGAAGGCAGTTAAAACTATGTTATTGTCTAAGTATTGATCATGTCGTGTGTAATTCTACTGTATTCATGTTCGTGTGTACATTGACTGTATATTCAACAATGATGTGTAATTGTCCATGACCTAGCATCGTTTTTCCATTCATGGATGAACCTGCATTCAATCAGCAGATGTATGAGATTTATTGTATTATTACCAACGCTTCTTCTCTCCCCTTTCCTTTTCTTCTCTGCAAGTCACTCTTTTTTGTTTTTATTTGTATTGTTGTATCTAAGTTGAGGGCTGCGCGCACGTCAAGCTACTTTGCTTATTTCTGTAGCCCTCCTGCATCTAATGTATGTTAATTATGCATTCAATATATTTGTTTAAATTCAATATACATGTATTTGTTTAATATCGTTTATTATCTGTATAAAATTATATACACTTGAAATATTGTATCAAGCCATATTATGTTCATGAAAATGTATGATGAAAAAAAGAAAAAAGATGCAGAAACCAATAAATCAAATCAAATCAAATCAAATAAAGCGTGCAAATAAAACCATTATTTTTCGCCGTTTTGTCTCCTAGCTACAAATAAGATCGTAACTTCTGCATTCTAACTTTAATCTCTTTGTCTAAACATGTTCAAACTGCAGATGGACATTTATTTGTCTTTGTTCGTTTTCTTCGTTGTATTCGGCCAATACTTCTCTTTCACCGAACAAGGTAAGTACAACCCTCTTTTCTACAACTTGTACGAAGGGGGCCAAACAAAATGTAGTGCTCCTTACCCCCCCCCCCCCCATTCATTCACAGGCTGGCTGTTTCGCCGCTAAATATTTTCTCATAAATTGGGCCCCCTCTTTGGCTCCTGCCCTGCCACCGGCTGGATCCGCCCCTAGCAATAGAAGTAGTATATATTCACTCTCATAATCTTTGGTAAAAGTGTTCAAAACCATGGTAGTTGGAAATCCTGCCGACTTCGGACAATGTAATGCTCAATTTAGTAACGATTTGTCAACATTTCTATTTTTGTTATCAGCAGTGAACCAAAACGCTTCATATCTGTACCCTGTTTCACCCCTCCGCCCCCAAATCTCTCTCTCTCTCTCTCCCTCTCTTTCCTCTTTCTGTCCCTCTGTTTCTGTCTGTTGGTCTGTCTTTCTTCCCTCCCCCTCTCCTCAATCCCTACACCTCTCCATTTTTTCTCTTTGTCACAGCTTGCAATCCAAATCAAATCGAACATGGCGGGTCCTGCTACCATTTCTCCCTCGATCATTCTGACTTCGACACGTCAAGAGCATCATGTGCCAGTCTTGGGATGCACCTGGTCTTCATCGGATCTCAGGACGAACAAGATTTCCTGATCGACAACGCCTTTGGCAACAAGTACTGGATAGGGTTATCCACAGTGACTTCGTTGGACAATGTACCTACTTCAACATGGTTGGACGGCTCAAGCTTGATCTATAGCAACTTCGCCGTCTCAGGATCGACTTTTGATGAAGGAGGAGAGTGTTTCCTAATGGCATGGCCACGATTCGAATGGAAGGACACATATAGTTCTAACAAGATCTATTATATCTGTGAAACAGAAAACGGTGAGTGCTGAGAAAATTATATTTTATAATTCGGTATTGGACTTTGATTTAGCTACTTTCAAAAAGCTGATAGGCCTACGCGAAACGTTAAATATAAGCGGTAAATATAATACATACCTACTCACACATACACACACACACACCGACCTACATACACACGTATCCTCACGCGCGTGCACACAAACACATAAACACACACAAATACACGCACACACATACGCACATACACATACCGCACACACGCGCACACGCAACCCCCCAACACACTTCCTCACACACAATTATTTTATTCAATATCAAAACAATAAAAATAGTTCTTATGGAAAATTCATAAATTACGATCAAAGAAAAAATGAATGAAGACAGCACAAATATAAAACACACGTGCGCGCACACGCGCGCACACACGTGTATCCTCACGCGCGTGCACAAACGCTTTATGTAAACGTATAATATTTCTGAACATTGCCTTCTGAATATTCCATCAACTATTTGGATATGATGAGTCACTCTGGTGATGATCTATAAACATCGCGAGAACAACGCATACAACTTAGAAACTTCAAAATTAAATCTTCGAGACTCTACAACCAACTTTGATTGAGAAGGGAGAGATGTGAATGCAATTTTAACTTCTTGATTAGCAGTGAACTCGATCTCCGGCCTTTACAGAGCTATCATATATTTTGAAAGAATCATAGCCTAGGTTGTATGAGCCATAGTACTCTACTCATAACAGGTATATCCAGTGACGCAACCGAAGAAGTCATGGTCACTGAAGCCATGGTTACTGAAGTTCCCCCAAATGGTTCCTCCGGACCGTCGATGACAATAAACGATGAAAACGACGTGTCCACAAGCATCACATCATCGCCATCAACAACACCACCAGCGCAAGACCCAGCAACATGTACCTCTGCGACAGGACCAGTATCAGGGACTTTTGTGGAGTCAACAGAGAGCACTTCTGCAACACCAGACCCGTCACCCGTATCCACTACCCAATCAGTATCAGACCAATCACCCGTATCCACTACCCAGTCAGTACCTACGACCGTAACCTTGTCATCTAGAAATCAAGGTAAACAAATTGTCTAGATCACGCGGACTTTATTTGAAGAAAAAAAAGGGGAAAAAAAAATCAGATTCATTTATTCACATTAAAAGGATGATTCGTGCGCACTTCCCTAAAGGTACTAGGCCTATGTCCCATTAGCAGGCCAACAAATTAAAAGGTTAAATTCCAGCGACATTTGAAAGATAATACTAATTTAGAACTTCTCTCAAAACGATAGGGCTTGAACAAAATTTGGGAGAAAATTACTCGAATGGACTTTACGAATTGCAATCCTTTAAATAAATAGTCTGATTTTCAGACCCTTGTACCGAATGGTGTACGTTTTATGCTGCGCAAATATTCAATCAGTTTAATATTGGCTATTACGAGAAATGTGACGTTGATAAAGACAAATGCTTATGTACCCTTTACAGCTCATCTTATGATGTTATTACCAAAGAAAACATGAAGTGAGTCAGTCACTCAAAAGTGTATGACAGTGGAATCTAGAAAGTAAACAGATTTCCTTGCATACTTTGAATACTAGGACACTGCTAACGTTTAATTTTAAAAATAGGACATACGCGACATATTCATAATTCCTGCAAAGTTCTACAGAATTTGATGTTGCCTGCATATGGGACATATATAGCACCTTTAAATATCATTTGATTGTGGAACTCCAGATCCGGTGTTGTGTAATGTATTCATATATTTCATGTTGTAAGTTATGTTGTCATTGCAGTTCTGAAGCGTTCCACAATCTTAAAGCTCTCGGCCGACAATGCAAGACTCCTCGACACCTACGTGCATGCATCATTCCGAGTCTCCTCTTTGATCAGTTGCGCACAACACTGCTTTGCTGACGTCACTTGCTCTTGCGTCACCTACATTGCCCACGAGAGGGCATGCTTGCTAGGCGAGGAATGCCAGGCGGCAACTGAAGTCAGATATGATACACATCCTGGCGCTAAAACATATTCAAGGGCTTAACTTCATCAACTGACAATTCAGGATGGATTCGTTGACATGGTCAATTACAAAAATTAGGAATTGCAAGCTGTAATTTACTGTAAAATTAACTGTAAAGTGCCCCGATAGATGGCGCTAGACCAGCTTTACATACAGATCTTAATTAGTTTTCGAATAATCATATAGGATCTCTTTGCAGCTTTATGATGCTCAAGAGAATCGTAAAACCGTTCATAGAAATAATAATAGCCTTACAATCAATATCACCTCTTCCCAAAACCTTTCTACGATTTTGCGTAGCACGTATGAGATGTATCGTCTAGCGCCATCTCTCGGGGAATTAACTTGGGGCCAAGAAAATATAATTTTGTATAAAGTAGTATTATATGGATAAGCATTTTAAGAAGCAAATTATAATATTTTCTCTTTGCTAATCGTTACACTGATTCAGATAATTTTGTGCAATAGACTATAAACAAAATTCTATTTACAATTCACCATCCTTAATCTTGAGTAATTTATAAGCTTGGAGTAAAATTCAAAACGCTGTATTAAAAAAAATGTGTCAGATTTTGGATGAATTTACATAGGTAACTCTCTTTTCCTAGTTGTTTAAGTACAAACTAAATGATTCATCGATAATCTTGTTGAGTGCAAATTTACATAATATATGTCAAGTCTATGTACTAAGTAAACAGTCATATTACAGAATGAAATTAAAATAAAAACAATCTTTGAAATAGCATATCTTTCTTGACGTAGATTGTTATCCTGATGCGGAATAAATCTTTACATTGTGTCTTCAGAAAGTCTCTTATATCTATGTGTACTCATTTCAAACACGATTATCACACAACTTTGGGAGGCTAAAATCTTGGATCGACAACAAACATTCTGTCGGCATTATTCTACACATCATTGAGAAATGAAGGATTAGTGTACGTCCGTCGATAGTATCTAGTAAAGCCACTGCATTGCATTGTGTGCGGGTAAGCACCACTGAATCCAATGACCGGGGTAATAATATATTTGTAAAGCGCTTAGAGACATTTGTATTAAGCGCTATATAAAAATTAAATATTATTATTATTATTAAGTCTTTAGCCTTCGTACTGATTAAGGTGAGGGAAAGAGGGAGACAGAGAGAGAGAGAGAAAGAGAGAGAGAGAAAGCGAGAGAGAGAGACAGACAGAGACAGAGACAGAAAAGAAAGAGACAGGCAGAGAAACAGACAGAGAGACAGAGAGTCATAGAGAGAGAGAGAGAGAGGGAGCGAGGGAGGGAGAGAGAGGGTGGTAGAGAGAGAGAGAGAGACAGATAAATAGAAAGATAAATAGAGAGAGAGGGAGAGAGAGAAAGACAGAGATAGACAGAGAAAGACAGAGAGAGGGAGAGAGAGAGAGGGGGGGGGATGCTCCATCGAAGAAGAAAAAATGAAATATTTACGATTATAGGTGCTATGCTTGGGCTTTATTTAAAGGGATAGTTGAGTTTTTGTTTCAGAATGCAAATGTCTTCAAAGTGCATGGTTATCGATTTCGTTCTTAATTATGACATTTCTAGTGCCCTTTTATGAACATAATTTGCTATGAAGGTAATTTTAGACCCCAAAATGTGTGAAATTTAGTCAATACGATCAGACCGTTAATTAATAAATTTATTAATAATATCAATACACGGTCCGCCTGGTTTTCTGCGTATTATAACCAACACGAAAAAAGTCAACAAAAAGCCAACATCGGCATTGGTTGGAATAAAACGTATAAGGCGCTATCTCGTTTTTTTTCAACGGCTGGTTCAAATCATCGAATATCTGTGGGGCACCACAACATATTAAAAATCGTTATATTTCAGGATATTTCAGCCGTCTCTGAACCGATTTTGGTAAAAAAAAAATGAATTTGTCATCCAAATTGTATTTTATTTCAAATTTGACACTCCGTTTTTCATTATCTCACAAGTAATATGTTTGTGTAGCGCCCTCTGCAACAAGTCTCAACTATCCCTTTTGTTTTGTAATTGGTAATAATCATTACCTCGAATGTTTCTGCAAGCATTGAATTTTTATAAATTTGTCCAATCCAAGTTTTACTTTTGCAATAATGAAAATAAACTTAGTTTTTTAAATCTTCGCATATACACTTCATGACATGGCAACAATGGCCAAATTATTTAATTGTTTGTCGCTGAATTCAAAGTTGAGCCTCTTTCTCCTTGTCTGGGACGACAAACACTTTCAATATCCCCAGACAGAAACTGAATTGACTGGGGCTTTATTGTATTTTCGAGAAAGTTCAAAATAATGTTGGGAAATGGAAACTAAAATAATACCGTTTTTAAAGCCAAAGGGATATGCATCAAGTACAAATATTTAGGACTTTGGCGCAAACGCAATCGGGTAACACTACGCTGTTGGGGCCAGCTTTTAGCTGTCGGTTGGCTATAAAATGGAGGTCCTATTTAGTGCTAATCTCCCACAAGACTCCCCGATAGTGTTTCTTTTCGCGACACTACCCCCCCCCCCCCTACCGCCATAAGCCCCTATTCTCTATGTTGAGAAGTCCATTGTCGTACGTGCTTCATATAACTGGCCGAACTGGATCTTTATTTTAAATACAAATATTGGGCTTTCCTACCAAAATATTTAAATCAATTGCAATTTTTATCGTTTCCCAGTTTTCGGGGTCAGCTCCAGCTTATGTCCTCCTCAAGACTCCTCGATAGCTCTTTTTTGCTTCATAAACCCCCTCTCCTGACCCCCTTCCCGCCATAGCCCCCTTTAAATTTTAGTTGAGAATTCCAGTGAAATATTGTGCTTTAGTCCCCTTGCTTTTACATCAACAACAACAATAATTATGATATAACTATGGCCGAACTGGGTTTTCTAAAAATCTCTTTATTTAATATCAGGCTTCAAAGTATTTTCTTTTTGAGAGTTCCATTGACATATCGTACTTTAGTCCCCTTTTCCTTACATCACCAAGAACAATAATGGACTTGATGAAATGTCATAATACTTTATGTCACGGTCATGGTGAGGGATGAGATTGTGTTCAAAGCTTTATTCATCATATCAGAGCGTTATGCAGTAAACAATGATGATATTCCAACAGGGGCCCTCTGCAGATATTATTATCTTAAAGCGGATGTTTCCGAACAGAATGGAGTGACAGATGAGATGAAATTGAACAAAAGTGGTGGTAGTCTTTTTTTCTCTCCAGCAATTCGATCATCATATTGCAATAATGATTTAACAAATTGGGCGTCTCGATATTAATTTCAGCCAGTTATATCATCTCCTTGGGATTATAAATTACACTATCATAAAGAAAATGGATGATAAGTATGAAATCAATAGTTACACTCTGTAATAAATGAGAAAGCATAATTACACACACAAAAAAAATATGCGATTCTCGAAGTCTTGCTTTTAAAATTAATGACAGCAGTTCAGTGAAAAAACTAATTACATGTTTTGACACATGCGTGCTTGACACTTTATTTTCATTTTTATTTCATATATCAGTCAATATCAGGTATAATGTAACATGGATACTTATGAACAAATTATTTGATATTAAAGGCTATATATAGGTTGTAACAGGTTGTTTCGTTCATTACTCGGCGAAACTGAGATTTTCAGATTTAGAGACAACTTGACGAAAACAAGAAACCGAGTTACGCTGTAAGTATGACATTATTTATAATTATCAAACATGCATTTGCTTTTACTTAGACCTGTACAAGGATACAGCTAAGTTTAAGTAGAGGAGACAAAGTTATAAACTCAGTGCATCTCGAATCGCTTTCTGTCAAATTTCGAAGTGAAATTGTAGTTACCATGGTTACACAGGTTAATTACATTTGCTAGCAAATCACGGACATTTTGCGGTGAATGTTTTTTAAATTTTCTTCTTAAGATTAGTATTTGTTTGTTTGGGTGGATTGGGATATTGTTGATGAATGCCAAGGAAATAAAAATGGGTTTTCCGCTCAATTTCGTATTTTTCTCACTCAAATCAATTAACGTGCATTCAAATCCACGCTTTATCGTCTTAAGATCGATATCGGTCGTTCAAATTTAATATCCGGGCAATGAAATTCATTTGGAGAGGTGCACATTGATTTACGATCATCCAAATTAACTCATATGCAAAATTGTCCTAGTTTAGGGCATTCCAATTTGTGTTATCCGCATTCAATTTAATTTTAGGGCAAATAATTTCGTTAACGTGCGCTCGAATTCGAATTTCGAACGTAAGAGGTGTGCAGAAATTCATCCTGAGCGCGCCGTTTCAACATTTAGTCCACTTCTGATTTCGAAATGTTAAAACAGCGCGCTCAGAATGAATTTCTGCACAATTCTTGCGTTCGAAATCAGAATGGAATAAATGTTAAAACGGCGCGCTCAGGATGAATTCGGGCAATACTTTCGAGCTCGAAATCAATCACTAAAACAATTATTCTTGATGTTAAGAAATGAATTCTCGATATCAAGAAATAGGAATAAATGTTAAAACGGCTTGCCATAACTATGATCATGTGCCAAACCTACATCGGCGGAAAACGCAAAGTTCACGGTTCGATTCCCCCTCAGGCCTTGAATCACTCGTCTGTCCAGTTGGCTGCGTGTATGGTTCGCGTCCAATGTGGAATACAATAGCTTTTATATTCCACATACTATGAATCTTGCGCTACGATTAGTCAAAAGTAAATCCCGTGATGAAAGAGAGTTTGGCCATCATTGATGGGAGAAGAAAAGTTCGTTGCACTGTGTAAATAGTAGTGCAACGCACTTTCTCTGAAGATAGAAATACTATCTACAACTTGCAACGCACTTTCTTGTATACGTTGCGTATACGTACATAAGTACTGCATACCTATTGTTCAGGGGGGGGGGGGGATGAATGAATAGATCATCCCCCCCTGAACAATATGTATCAATTGCAGATTTACGCCCGTGACTGCATGCACTGTACGTAATATTGATAGCTGATTTGTTGCTCTAAAATGACGGAAGAAGTGAAATGTTTCCGATGTGGAATATAAAGCAAAAAATCACCTTTTGGTTTCAGGCGATGGCAAACTATCACTTCCTCGGCGATCTGAATTTATACACTTTCTTTCCTCAGCTTCACTTCGCAAAGATAGCTACATCCATGCAGATCGCCTCGGAAGTGATAGTTTGTCCCATCAACTTCACCAACGATAATTATTTGCTTACTGCATTCCAATTTCAATCTCTTTTTCTACACTTGTTCAAACTACAGATGGACATTTATTCTTCTTTGTTCGTTTTCTTCGTTTTCTTCGGCCAATACTTCTTTTTCACCGAACAAGGTCAGTACAAAATCCCTATTTTTTACAACTTATACGAAGAAGAAACGTTCCGTTATTCATTCAAAATAATATTATCCAAACGCCTTTTTTTACTTTATATTTCTATGCTCACAATTGCAAATAATTCAGAGTTGACGTCCCTATACGGAGTATAGTCGAACTTCGAAGTAGCACTATATCAATAGAAGAAGTGTTTATATACACCCAAAATCATTGGTAAAAGTATTCAACACCATGGGAGCTGGGAATCCTACCGGCTTGGACAATGTTATGCTCAATCAAATAACGATTTGTCCACATTTTTAAATTTTTTATCAGCAGTGAACTAAAACGCTTCATATCTGTATCCTTAATTATTTCACCACTCCGCCCCAATCTCTTTCTTTCTGTCTGTCTCCTCTCCCCCCTTCCCTCTCTACCCTCTTTCTGCCTCTCTATTTCTGTCTGACTGTCTCTCTCTGTTTCTGTCTGTCTGTCTTTCTCCCCTCTCCCCATCTTCCAATCCCTTATCTCTCCATTTTCTCTCTTTGTCACAGCTTGCAATCCAAATCAAATCGAATACGGCGGGTCCTGCTACCATTTCTCCCTCGATGTGTCTGACTTCTTCACGTCAAAAGCATCATGTGCCAGTCTTGGGATGCACCTGGTTTTCATCGGATCTAAGGACGAAGAAGATTTTCTGGTCGACACCGGCCCCGCCTACGAGTACTGGATAGGGTTATCCAATGTGAATTCGTTGGACAATGCAGCTACTTCAACATGGTTGGACGGCTCAGGCTCGAACTATAGCAACTTCGCTGACCCAACATCGGCTTTTCATGAAGGAGGAGAGTGTTTCCGAATAGCGTGGTCAGGGTCACAATACGAATGGAAGGACAAGCATTGTTATGTGCATTTATATTATATCTGTGAAGCAGAAAACGGTAAGTGCTGAGAAATTTATATTTCATGATTCGGTATTGTACTTTGATTTAGCTACTTTTAAAAAGCTTATAGGCCTATGCGAAAACCTTACTTTAAATATAAACAGTACATATGTATATATATTCACACATACCTAAACAAATACACAGACCAATATACACACACACGCACGCACACACGCACACACGCGCGCACACATACACACACGCGCACACACATTATGTATACGACTAATCTTTCTGAACATTGCCCCTCTGAATATTCCATCAGCTATTTGGATATGATCAGTCATTCTTGATGATCTTTACACATTGCATGAGCAACACATAAAACTTAAAAACTGGCTCGAAATTGCATTTTCGAGACTCTGCAACCAAGTTTGATTGAGAAGAGAGAGATCTGAATGAAATGTTTAACTTTTTGATGAGCACAGAGCTCGATCTCCGGCCCTACACCGAGCTCTCATATCTTTTGAAAGAATCATAGCCTAGATGTATGAGCCACAATACTCTACTCATAACAGAATATACAGTGACGCAACCGAAGGAGACGCGATAGCTCAGTCGGTAGAGCAGTGGTCTCGTAATCTGGTGACCCGGGTACGAAACCAAGTCGATGCGCTAGTGCCCTTTGATAATTAAGGCATTAATCCTTATGACGAGGTCCCTCGGAGAGGACCGAAATCCGTCGGCCGTCTGGTTGCTTACTTACAAGCATTTATGCTTTCTTAGCAGTCAGGTAAAATAACCACCACCATTGTACAAGTTTGTACAAGAAGAGGTCATGGTTACTGGAGCCATGGTAAATGAAGTTTCCCCAATTGGTTCCCTCCGGACCGTCGATGACAACAAACGATGAAAGCGACGTGTCCACAAACATCACATCTTCGCCATCAACAACAACATCAGCGCAAGACCATGCAGCAACATCTACCACTGCGACAGTTTAATTTTAATTCAACTCAATTTTATTTCTGTATTCAACAGAGAGCACTTCTGCAACACCAGACCCGTCACCTGTATCCACTACCCAGTCAGTACCCACGACCGTCACCTTGTCACCAAGAGATCAAGGTAAAACAATTGTCTAAATCACGCGGATTTTATGGAAGAAAACCAATTCCGTTTCAGTTATTCACATTTAAAAGATGATTCATGCGTACTTCCTTAAAAGTAGTACAGGTGTATTATTATTATTACATGTATTAATAATAATTTGGCGTCACCTGAGCCTGGGAGGCGAAAAGGGAACTGACTCAATGTAAACGATCTATTCCCCCGCTATAACTGCTTGGGGGTGTGCAGGTGGACCACTTCACCGGCGTTTCCCCTACTCTTATACGAATAGTGCAGTGGGTTCTTAACGTGCAAAGGTGGTGACTCTCCTCTACACGGGGCCTCCATTTAACGCCATATCCGAAGGGCGGAGTGTATTCCACTTAACATAGCCTGCGTCTATGAAAAAACGGGAGGGGCACGTTAACACACAACGCATGCTTTAGTCACCCGCCTGGGTTGGATTCGAACCCGAGATCTTTGTTTCGACAGGCAGACGCTTTACCGACTGAGCCTACTCGCCGCCTTTAAGTCCCAATTGCAGGCCCCCCAAAATAAAAAGGTTAAATTCCGGTGCATTTGAAAGATAATACTAATTAAGAACTTCCCTTAAACGAAAGGGCTTGAAAATGTCTTTTTGTCGGAAAATAACAACCTTTAGTTATCGAATTGAAAGTTTAGGGATTGCAATCGTTTTAGTGAATAGTCTATTTTCGAGCCCTTGTACTGAATGATGTACGTTTTGTGATGCGCAAACATTCCATCAGTTTAATTTTGGCCATTACAAGAAGTGGGTTATTGATGTAGACAAATGCATATGAACCTTTAACAGCTCATTTTATGTAGGTTATTACAAAAGAAAAATGAAGTGAGTCAGTCACTCAATAGTGTCTGACAGTGGGGTCTAGAAAGTAAACGGGTTTCGACTTTCCTTGCATAATTTGAATACAATGACACTGCTAACGTTTAGATTTCAAAGATTGGACATACGTGACATTTTCATAATTCCTGCAAACTACAGAATTCGATGTTGGCTGCAAATGGGACATAGCACCTTTAAATATCATTTGATTTTGGAATTCCAGGTCAGTTGTTGTGTAATGTATTTATATACTACAGAATTCGATGTTGGCTGCAAATGGGATATAGCACCTTTAAATATCATTTGATTTTGGAATTCCAGGTCAGTTGTTGTGTAATGTATTTATATATTTCATGTAGTAAGTTGTTATGTTGTCATTGCAGTTCTGAAGCGTTCCACAATCTTAAAGCTCTCGGCCGACAATGCAAGACTTCTCGATGCCTACGTACATGCATCATTCCGAGTCTCCTCTTTGATTGGATGCGCACAACACTGCTTTGCTGACGTCACTTGCTCTTGCGTCACCTACATTGCCCACGAGAGGGCATGCTTGCTTGGCGAGGAATGCCAGGCGGCAGCTGGAGTCAGATACCTTGGAGCTAAAACTTATTCAAGGGCTTAACTTCATCAACTGACAATTCAGAATTGATTTGTCGACATGGTCAATAATAAAAATTTATGAATTGCAAGCTGTAATTTAATGTAAAATGAAATGTAATATATTTCTTTGACTTTTAGTCATTTTCCCTGAAAGATGGCGCTAGACCAGCTTTACATGCAGGTCCTATATTTGTTTTCCAATATAGGATCTCTTTGCAGCTTATGATGATCAAGGAAATCGTAGAAACGTTCATAGAAATAATAATGGCCCGACAATCAATATCACCCCCCCCCCCCAAAAAAAAAAAAAAAAAACACACACAAAAAAAAATACAACAACAACAAACAAACGGTTGCACGATTCTGCGTAGCACATTATGAGCTGTATCGTCTAGCGCCATCTCTCGAGGAAACGACTTTGGGCAAAAAGTATTGTTTTGTATAAAGTACATGTAGTATGGATAAGCATTATTTCTTAAAGTCATTTCAAGAAGCAAATTATTCAATTTTCTCTCTGCTAAACGTCACAATGCTACAAGTAATTTAGAGCAATAGAATACAAACAAAATTCTTTTAACACTTCACAATCCTTAAAGGTAATACAAAGTTTTGGTATGGGGTCATGAATTTGGTGCAAATGAACATAATGGAAGCAAATGCGATTCTACAATATTAAGTGATCATTGTCGCGGTTGAAAACGAGTCTAAAGTTTTGAAATTGTAAATAATAAACTCTTTATGATGTATAGCTCCCTCTCAAGGTCAAGATATTAATTAAGCTATAAAACAGTGTTTCTTGACTAAAATCGACCGATTAGCTCTTCCCGTTTTGAAATTATATATCACGACTACATATTCTGAGATTTTCATGGTCGCAGCTAACATTGTACGGCCGTATAGGCGCTACTTGCAATTTATCAAAATTTACCGGGAGCACCGGTAAATTTTTATATTCAATTTTTCTCGAAAGCAGAAGTGTTTTAGGGGCTAATTTTTCTGGTGCTTATTATACATCCACAGGTGCATCCAAATATATCAAAATGGTAAAGAATCACTATCCACCCAATTTCAAAGTTTCCCCAAACTTTGTATAACCTTTAATCTTTAGTAATTTATATACTTGGAGTAAAATTCAAAATGCTGTATAAATAATAACTGTGTCAGATTGTGCACTGAATTTACGTAGGTAAGTTTTTGTTCCTAGTTTTCTACCGTACAAAACTAAATGATTCATGGATAATCTAGGTGAGTGCAACTTTACATAATATCTGTCAAGTCTATGTATTTAGTAAACAGTCATATTACTGAATGAATTTAAAAATATATATATATCTTTAAAATAGCATTTTTTTCTTGACATAGATTGTTATCCTGATGCGGAATAAATCTTTACCTTTTGTCTTCAGAAAATCTCTTATATTTATGTGTACTCATTTCAAACACGATTATCACACAACTTTGGGAGGCAAAAATCTTGGATCGACAACAAACATTCTGTTGGCATTATTCTCCACATCATTGAGAAATGAAGGATTGGTGTTTAACATTGCACTTCCGTCGATAGTATCTAGTAAAGCCACTGCATTGTTAAGTATTTAGCCTTCGTACTGATTAAGGTGTGGGGGAGAGAGGGAGAGGGAGACAAAGAGACAGAGAGAGCGAGAGAGAGAGAGAGAAATAGAGAGAGAGAGAGAGAGTGCGGGGGGAGGGGCGCTAAGGGACGAGGTAATACTGGGGATGTTGCATTGAAGAAGAAAAAAAAAGAAATATCCACGATATAAAACAAACAAACCCAAACGAGCTTATAAATTTCTAACTAATTTCGTCATGGCGACCCCACAATAAGGCTCGCGCTTTGTAGCAATTTCGCCTCCTCCCTGCAGTGCAAATATAATTATATTTCATAATAATAATTTTGTGTTTTTATCGTGTAAAATCAACGGATCGGGCGACGGAGCTTTATTACCATGTTACAATTTGGCATACTGCATTCCTCTAATTCTTAGTTTGAGAAAGTAATTTTTTAATGTAATTTTATCTTTCAACCCAGTGGCGGATCCAAGAATTTCTTACCGGGGGGGGGGGGGGGGGGGAGGGGGGAGGGGGGGAGGGGGGGGGGGCGAAATATATAACAAAAAAGGATGGAACGAGGCGTCAGCGGCGAGGGAGCACCCCAAGCGGGGGTGGGTCTGATAGGGTCAGAACCCCCTCCCGTGCAGAGTAGGAAGCATTTGCAATTTTAGAACCACATTAGGCGCATTTTCAGGCACTTTCTTGAGTAATATGACGTAAATTTTGCTTTCTCCTATATACCCCCTCCAAGAGTCGCATGTCTGTGGCATGAGGATGTGAGGAGTGGGTGTGTTTGTACGAGACATCTCCCCTTCTCTCTTCCCCTTCTTATTATTCTCCTTTTCCCCATTTTCTCTCCTCCGTCTTCTCTCCTTTCTTCCTTTTCCGCCTTTTTTCTCCCCTCTCTTCCCCTAGTTTCCTTTCCCCCTCCTTTTTCTCCTCTCCCTTTCTCTCTCCTCCCTCTTTTCTTCTTCTTTCTCTCTTCACTTTTCTTTCTTTTCCCCTCCCTTTTCTCCTTTTCTCGCTTTCCTCCCCTTTCCCCCTCCCCCTTTTTTTTACCGGGGAGGGGGGGGGGGACATGCCCCCTGTGCCCCCCAAATCCTACTGCAACCATACAATATTCGTTTAGATTGATCAATGTTATCCCCCGCGTATCCGAGATGTAAGACACATCTTTGCCGAACGAAAGTTTTTGGTGAGATGATTCAGTCAGTGAGAACTGTGCCGCATAATAATTATGATAGTCTCTATCACGGTCCACGCACTACAATGCAAAGTGGTGGAAAGATACTGGCTACACAGAGATACGGGATGTGTAATCTCTTGTGTGCTCAGAGCATGACTGATGCATTTTCTTCAATTCCAATAGGGTTCATTTAGCTCCAAACGTTTTGATATGTTCTTAGAGGGGCGTAAAATGAACAGGTTTATAATAGTGTAATGGCTGTGCATGGATGAACGTCAACGAAACGGAGTTAAGTCTTTTGTGATCTCCGTTTGTTGCTACGGCATGCATCCAGTGAAAACGAATTCGTTTAATCCAATTATGGAAATGCAAGCCTTACTTGAAACAAACAGAACTTTGTTATTCCTTGCACATTTTTCCTGATTGAGGTGTCATATGAAAGGGCAGAAAAAGAACTTTCTAAAAATGTGATTTCCTCTTTGAAATTCAGATACCGCCCTAAAAATGACTTTTTGGTACCCTCTCTTCAATTTTTTTTATTAATTATAATTGTGATTAAGTTATGATCAAATATTGATAATTCTCGGTTTCGTTTTTTCTGGGACGCACTGTGTATGAATATTTATTGAAAAAAAGAACATATTTACATGTATAATTTGTGTGTTCATTATAAGTTTTGGTTGGTAATTTGTAGACAGACAATAGTGCGCTTAGAAACAACCGTATTACGCGCCTAAAAAAATATTGTGTATTATTATTATTATTTGATATGTATTGCTTTCCAATTTTCAAAAATGGCACCAGGGTGACCTACAACTTGAAATTTACCATGCGTGGTATTTTTCCACTCCGCCTGTATGGCTTTGCAAACATGTTCAAACCGGTTCTGTCTGGTTTGTCAATATATTCAATTGTTACATTAATTAATTATTGTTATTAATTTATTATGCGTAGGTCAACCAGTCACGCTGCCGTAGTGATTTGGCCATCGGGCTCTTGTTCGTATATAGAGTTCACAACTAAATTATTCATGCCCTTACCAAGTGGTGTAAATGTTAAAGCATTCAAAAAAACATGATTTGTTCCGATGCATGTTTCTTGAGGATGTGACATATTAAAGGGATAGTTGAGTTCTTGTTAAAGACCGCAAATGCCTTCAAAGTGCATGGTTATTGCTCTTATTCTTATTTAAGACATGTCTAGTGCCCTTTTAGAACTTAAAATTGCTAAGAAGGTACTTTTAGACCCCAAAATGTGTGATCTTTTTATATTTTAAATACGATCATACCAATTCAGCTCCAATTTCAAAATAATACGTTGACCGTTAGTTAATTAATTATTATTAATTACAATACACGGGCCGGCTGGTTGTGCGTATTTTAACTGGCTTTTTTTTTTGGCTGGAATAACACGTACAATGTATAAGGCGCTATCTCGTTTTTTTCTACGGCTGGTTCAAAATTATCAAATATAATATGTGGGCCCCACAAATATTAGAAATGGTTATATTTATGGATATTAGAGCCACCTCTGAACCGAATTTGATCAAGCAAAGATGATTTTTATCATTTCAATTGTATATTCTTTCAAATCTGACACTCAGTTGTTCATTATCTCACACAAAATATTTTGTGAAACGCCCTCTGCAACAAAACTCATTTATCCCTTTAAAGCTTACATTCAAACGTATTTAGCAAAGTTCCTTATTCAACCAGTCCACCTTTCATTCTTGACTTATGAAAACACAAAAAACATCAAATTTGTAAGGGGTATGAATATTTCAGTTGTTAATTGTAGGTACACGGAGACTGTTACTGCGCTATTGTATATTGTTTGTGCCTGTTTAATTTTTAATCCAAAGGGGACTCGACTGACTTTGCTTGCTGCTCGTCTTGCTATTCGCGAGTTTCATAATTTGACTCTTTTTACATTGTTATTTTGAGAGGCTTGTCCATCGACTTTATAAATGTGATTTTTTTTTTACTCCGTACAGTGAAAACAGAGCATTGATTTTTCATTGTGCATCATAGTTTTGACAACTTCAAGTTTCAACGGCAATTGTTATCCCACATCGATCGACTCGTTATTTTCTCGTCATCTTGCCGTATTTTATCATCTGTCTCTTCAATGATCGACCATCGTCATCGTCGTCCGTTGTGTTGTGCTGACTTCACCATCATTGTCATCTTCATTATCACATCATCATCATTGTCATCATCTTCATCGTCATCGTGGTCGTCGCGTTTTGTTCGAGTCATCATCGTCATCGCGAAGTAACTAATTATTTTTGTTACGCGTTCATCGCGAGCGATTTGATTTCTTCACACATCGTCTTCGAACTGATTGTTTTGTCATCGTGGACATTGTCCATTGATCCGCCTGATCATCGACATCATCACTGAAATCGTCCATTGACTGCGTCCCTGATATCATCATCACCCATATCATCGCGGTCATCATTATCATCAAGGATACCATCGCTGACTGATCATCGCCTTCAACATCGTCTTCGTCATTAACATCACCGTCACCATCGTCGGCAACATCCTTCCTTATATACCCCGCCTTGGATGTTGATTTGGTTTGATATATTTATTTTGAATTCTTTCCTGATTACTGTTTGATGATCCTTTTTGTGCTCGTTATTTGCTGATTGATGATTATATTTTTGTGTATGATTGTATATTTATCTATTCACTTGATCGTGATGGTGATTACTCTCTACATGTGAGTTTCGTACTCCCTTTTGACGCGTTAATCACTTTTATTATTGTACTGCTTTTTGTAACACACAGGGGATTTATTGCTCCTTTATTTTCCAGTAATCTCTGTTATTTTGATGTTTATTTTTGACGCCTAAGAGAGTTGTCTGCTCCTTTTGTATATTGTGTGTATTTGTGTGTGCCTATACGATTACATGAACCTTGATTATCTATATCTATATATATTCAATTGTACATTTGTATTGTTTGATAATATATTTTTTTTTTACCGGAGATCGTGAACTTAAAAACGTAGACCCAGGGATAACAAACGGAGTGCTTTAATTGCGTGCGTGACTTTAACCTAGAATTTTGGTTATTTCCCTTTTTGGCATTTAAATGATCGCATTCATAGCTAGGTACATAGGCGCCGGAAGTGGGAGAGGGGGGGGGGGCAGGGGGCAGTTGCCCCCCAAACAAAAAAGTGTGTGGGGGGGAACGCATTTTGCCCCCCCCCCCCAAAACGCCCCCCCCCCTCCAAAAAAAAAGCAGTAAGGAGTAAACATGGTTTGTATTTTTAACCCACAAGAACATAATAATAATAAAAACCTGAATTAAATCACATATACAATTCCATTCAAAGAAAAGGAAAGTTCACAGGAATTAAATTTCATAAACATTGCGCATGCCACCTATACGGTATTTATCAATGGAGGTCTTTATAATAGCGATACGCGCATATCGTGGACATATTGTGCGAGAATGTTTTGTTTTTGTTATAGTGGTGAGAAGACATGAGCCCCTAAACGCTGGCGTACTGATTGGGGGGGGGGGGGGGGGGTGGGGTGTATTTCTTATTCGATACCAGTGATTTACAAATGTTGCTGTTATGACATGATTTTCCGGTATTTTTTCTCCATTTTTTGGTAAGTCATACCTTTTTATGCGTTTGTTGGAAAATAAGAAATTCCCAAATTACAGTCGGGCGAAAAATACGCTTATTTAGAAGCCTTAATGTCATGGTCTGCAGAGTGGCTGGGCTCGAGGCCCCCCCCCCTCATTCTTTGAAAAAGTATGTTAAAGAAAAAAAGAAAGAAAGACGGAGAAAACAAAAAGTGACCTGCCAATGTCACAAATAAGGTATAAAACATGCTCATCTGACCGTAATTAAATGCCTAAAAACCCCGAGCTTCCGGGGGTTATGCCCCTTGACCCCACCAAGGGCCCTAAGGCGGGCCCTTGGATGCTCATCTGACCGTAATTAAATACCTAAAACCCCTGAGCTTCCGGGTGCTCTGCCCCCTGGACCCCACCAAGGGCTCTAAGGCGGGCCCCTGGATGCTCATCTGACCCTTATTAAATACCTTAAACCCCTGAGCGTCCGGGGCTGTGCCCCTTGGACCCCACAAAGGTCCCTAAGGCGGGCCCCTGAATGCTCATCTGACCCTTATTAAATACCTTAAACCCCTGAGCGTCCGGGGGCTCTGTCCCCTGGACCCCACCAAGGTCCCTAAGGCGGGCCCCCGGATGCTCATCTGACCGTAATTAAATACCTAAAACCCCTGAGCTTCCGGGGGCTCTGCCCCCTGGACCCCACCAAGGGCCTTAGGGCGGCCCCTGGATGCTCATCCGACCGTAGTTAAATATTAAAACCTCTGAGCTTCTGGGGGCTCTCCCATCCCTGGAACACGTCAATGGCCTTAAAGAGCTAGGCCCCTGGATGCTCATTTAACCGTAAGTAAATGCCTAAAAAAAACTGAGCTTCCGGGGGCTTAGCCCCTTGACCCCCTGCCGAGGCTCATGCCCTGGACCCCACGCCAATTTACGCTCTACCTGATCGTTAATACTCCACTTTGAAAAACGTTCCCGCGGGACCTGCATGTAACGTGTAAGACTGGTGATGATGCAGATTTTTGTCTGCCCCCCCCTCCCAAACGTTTTTTTTCATTACGTCACTGCCCCTGGAAGGTGAGCCCCCTGGAATGTTTGCTCCCCCAATCCCAAACTGCTTCCGGCGCGCCTGGCTAGGTACATTAATTGGCACCACAGCCACCCAAATGGGGGAGTTCCTACAACTCGTTTGAACAATTTGTTGCAAAGATAATGAATTCAAACGGGTGAAAATTATTTCGAAGGTTCGCCATTAGATTGCATTTTCTTCATCTAAATTTAGGTGACTCATTTGAAGATTTTTTTTGCACGGATTACAAATTCTAACGAGAGGAAATAAGATTGAATGACCGATCATTAAAATCTTGTTTTCCTTATTTTAATAAACATGACTCGTTTGAAGAGCTTGTTGCATGAACACCGAGCTTGAACGAACAAAAATGAATTCGAATGACAATTAGCCGTGGCGATCAAAACTATCGTGAATTTCAATGCTCTTAACATTAAATTGAATGAAAAAATTGCAAAACTGGGCGGGAAAACCTATATTGATCAAACAGGTATTAATGAACTTCGGGGTATCATGTGTTTCTCTGCAAGATAAAGCGTGCAAATAAAACCATTATTTTTCGCCGTTGTGTCTCCTAGCTACAATTAAGATCGTAACTTTGCATTCTAACTTTAATCTCTTTGTCTAAACTTGTTCAAACTACAGATGGACATTTATTCTTCTTTGTTCGTTTTCTTCGTTGTATTCGGTCAATACTTCTCTTTAACCGAACAAGGTAAGTACAAAATCCCTCTTTTCTACAACTTGTAAGAAGGGGGCTAAACAAAATTTAGTACTCCTTACCCCCCACCCCCCACTTATTCACCGGCTGGCTGTTTCGCCGCTAAATATTTTCTATTAAATTGGGCCCCCTCATTGGCCCCTCCCCTGCCGCCGGCTGAATCCGCCCCTAGCAATCGAATTAGTATTTATACACTCTCATAATCTTTGGTAAAAGTGTTCAAAACCATGGTAGTTGGATATCCTGCCGACTTCGGACAATTTAATGCTCAATTTAGTAAAGATTTGTCCACATTTCTATTTTTGTTATCAGCAGTGAACCAAAACGCTTCATATCTGTATCCTTGTTTCACCCCTCCGCCCCCAAATCTCTTTATCTCTCTCCCTCTTTCTCCCTCCCTCCCTATCCTCTTTCTGTCCCTCTGCTTCTGTCTGTCTGGCTCCCCTCTCCCCCTCTCCGGCGACCCCTACATCTCTCTATTTTCTCTCTTTGTCACAGCTTGCTATTCAAATCAAATCGAATACGGCGGGTCCTGTTACCATTTCCCCCTCGGTGCGTTTGACTTCAACACGTCAAAAACATCATGTGCCAGTCTCGGGATGCACCTGGTCTTCATCGGATCTCAGGAAGAACAAGAGTTCCTCGTCAACCCCCAACCAAGAAACAGTCATTACTGGATAGGGCTATTCAAATCGACTTGGTTGGACGGCTCAAACTTGACCTATAGCAACTTCGCCGACTCACCATCGACTTTTGATGAAGGAGGAGAGTGTTTCCGAATGTCAAGGTTATATCAATATGAATGGATCGACGAGCTTTGTTCTCAAAAGGTCCCTTATATCTGTGAAACAGAAAACGGTTAGTGCTGAGAAAGCTATAAATGTATTTTATGATTCGGTATTTTACTTTGATTGAGCTACTTTTAAAAAGCTTATAGGCCTATGCGAAAACCTTACTTTAAATATAAACAGTACACATATAGATACACACATACCTAAACAAATACACAGACACACATACACGCACGCACCCTTACACAGACAGACACACACGCACATACACATTACGACCACGTGTAATCCTTGTGAATATTGCCCCTCTGAATATTACATCAAGTTTGGATATGATGAGTCACTCTTGTAATGAAGTATACACATTGCATGAGCAAAACATAAAATTTAAAAACTGGCTTGAAATTAAATGTTCGAGAGCCTGCAACCAAGTTTGATTAAAAAGGGAGAGATATGAATAAAATGTTTAACTTTTCGATGAGCACAGAGCTCGATCTCCGGCCTTCACAGAGCTCTCATATCATTTGAAAGAATCATAGCCTAGATTGTATGAGCCATAATACTCTACTCACACAGGAATATCCAGTGACGCAACTGAAGGAGACGCGATAGCTCAGTCGGTAGAGCAGTGGTCTCGTAATCTGGTGAAACAAGTCCGGTGTGTAAAGTCAATACGGCTCGACCTTTTTCTTTTGTATACGAGCCTTTTTCAGCACCCCCCCCCCTTTTCAGCAAAAGTCCGGTGGCCCTAGGGCAACCACCCTCTAGAACAATTACCCCCTAGGACAACTTACCCGGACAACTACCCCCAGGCAATTAACCGTAGGATAGTTGTCCGGGGGTAGTTGTCCTGGGGTAGTCGTCCTAGGGGGCAGTTGTCTGGGGGTGGTTGTCCTGAGGGGGGGGGGTAGTCGTCCTATAGAGGGTAGTTGCCCTAGGGGATAGTTGTCCTATGGGGTAGTTGACTGGGGGTGGTTATCCGGGGGGGTGTGGATGTCCAGGGGATAGGTGTCCTAGAACCGTATACTATGAGCCATAATACTCTACTCACACAGGAATATCCAGTGACGCAACCGAAGAAGTCATGGTCACTGAAGCCATGGTAACTGAAGTTCCCACAAATGGTTCCTCCGGACCGTCGATGACAACAATCGATGAAAGCGACGTGTCCACAAGCATCGCATCATCGTCATCAACAACAACACCAGCGCAAGACCCAGCAACATCTACCCCTGCGACAGGACAAGTATCAGGGACTTTTGTGGAGTCTACAGAAGGCACTTCTGCAACACCGGACCCGTCACCCGTATCCACTGCCCAGTCAGTACCCACGACCGTAACCGTGTCATCTAGAAATCAAGGTAAACAAATTGTCTAGATCACGCGGACTTTTTTGGGGAAAAAACACAACCCGTTTCAGTTATGTACACCCCAAACCAATAACAAATGGGGGGGGGGGGGCAGGTTTTTGCTAACGTTGCACCCAAATTATGGAACACTTTACCATTATAAATAAGACAATCATCATCATTTGAAATATTTAAGAAGAAACTTAAGCACCATTTGTTTATGTCGTAGTTTTAATATTGTATAATTATTGTGATGTTGTACAGAGCGCCTTGAGCAGTCTTTTAGAATGGATATGTGCGCTTTATAAGTTGACATTAATATTATTATTAATAATTATATGATCAATCTAGTAACGATTTGTCCACATTTTTCTTTTTTTATCAGCAGTGAACTAAAACGCTTCCTATTTGTATCCTTGTTTCACCACTCCGCCCCAAATCACTCTCTCTCTCTCTCTATCTCCCTCTTCCTCCCTCCCTCCCTACCCTCTTTCTGTCCCTCTGTTTCTGTCTGTCGGTCTGTCTTCTTTCCCTCCCTACTCTCCCCATCTCTCCAATCCCTACATATCTCCATTTTCTCTCTTCGTCGCAGCTTGCTATCCAAATCAAACCGAACACGGCGGGTCCTGCTACCATTTCTCCCTCGGTGCGTCTGACTTCGAAACGTCAAAAGCATCATGTACCAGTCTTGGGATGCACCTGGTCTTCATCGGATCTCAGGACGAACAAGAATTCCTGGTCGACACCCGCCCCGACAACGAGACCGAGTACTGGATAGGGTTATCCGAAGTGACTTCGTTGAACAATACAGCTACTTCAACATGGTTGGACGGCTCAAGCTTGACCTATTTCAACTTCGCCGACTCACCATTCACTTTTAATGAAGGAGGAGAGTGTTTCCGAATGGCAGGGTCACAATATGAATGGATGGACAAGACTTGTTCTGTGGAGATCCATTATATCTGTGAAACAGAAAACGGTGAGTGCCGATAAAGTTATATTTTATGATTCGGTATTGGACTTTGATTTAGCTACTTTCAACAAGCTTATAGGCCTACGCGAAACGTTAACTATAAGCGGTAAATATAATACATACCTACTCACACATACATACACACACACCGACCTACATACACGTATATCCTCACGCGAGTGCACACAAACACATAAACACACACATATACACGCACACACACACACGCACGCATACCGCACACACGCGCACACGCAACCCCAACACACTCCTCACACACAATTATTTTATTCAATATCAAAACAATAAAAATAGTTCTTATAAAAAATTAATGAATTACGATCAAAGAAAATTGAATGAATACAACACAAATATAAAACACACGCGCGCAAACACGCACATACACACACACACACTAGCGCATTATCTATACGTCTAATATTTCTGAACATTGCCCCATCTTAATATTCCATCAACTATTTGGATAATTATGAGTAACTCTGGTGATGATCTATAAATATTGCATTAACAACACATACAACTTAGAAACTTGCTCAAAAATAAATCTTCTAGTCCCTGAAACCAACTTTCATTGAGAAGGGGGAGATCTGAATGAAATTTGAAATTTTTGATGAGCACAGAGCCTTTCCAGAGCTCTCATATCTTTTGAAAGAATCATAGCCTATATGTATGAGCCACAATAGACCTGTTCACGGTTAGCACATTACTGCAATGACCCCGAATATCCACAGATCTTCAAAACATGAAGAGGTCCCACTTTGTTCATTTTTGAAATAATCACTCCTACAGCGAAGAAGGTGCTATATAAATAGCCTTTGTTTCCTCCTTTTTAAAGAATACTTCCACCTGTGTGCAATGGAGTGCACTGAATGTGCATGAATGAATAATGATTACATAATTGTCATGAGCACGTATCCAGTATTTCGTCTCCGTGTATTTCAAAATTTGTTCTGCAATGACCTGTATCTGCTCATGCTCAGACTGCAACCGTGAACTGGCTTATACTCTACTCATACAGGTATATCCAGTGACGCAACCGAAGAAGTCATGGTCACTGAAGCCATGGTTACGGAAGTTCCCCCAAATGGTTCCTCCGGACCGTCGATGACAACAATCGATGAAAACGACGTGTCCACAAGCATCGCATCATCGTCATCAACAACAACACCAGCGCAAGACCCAGAAACATCTACCTCTGCGACAGGACCAGTATCAGGGACTTTTGTGGAGTCAACAGAATGCACTTCTGACCCGTTACCCGTACCCACTACCCAGTCAGTACCTACGACTGCAACCTTGTCACCTAGAGCTCAAGGTAAACATTATTGTCTAGATCACGCTTTAAGTGGATGAAAAAAAATCCGTTTCAGTTATTCACATTTCAAAGATGATTCATGCGCACTTCCTTAAAGGTACTATTATTAGTATTATTATTAATAATTTAGCGTCACATTTGCCTGGGAGGCGAAAAGCGAACTGAATCACTGTAACCCTTGGGTCTCTCCTCACGCTATAACTGATTGGGGTGTGCAGGTGGATCCCTACAACGCGGTTTCCCCCTACTTTTATAAGAATAGTGCAGTGGATTCTTGACGTGCAAAAGTGGTGACTCTCCTCTACACGGGGCCTCCAGTTAACGTCCTATCCGAGGGACGGAGTGTTTTCCACTTAACATAGCCTGGGTCTATGAAATAACGGGAGGGGCACGTTAGCACTCAACGCAGGGTTCAGTCACCCGCCTGGGTTGGATTCGAACCTGAGATATTTGGTTCGACAGGCAGACGCTTTATGCTAAGTTCACACCGACGCCGAATTGATGGCGCATTAAATCGGCGAGCAAAGCGGCGACAAAGCGTAACAAAGTTTAATTAAAGCGTAAAGACCGTAATAGAGCGTGAGAAAGCTTTGAGCAATTCGGGACATTCGGCAAAAGCGCCAAATTTTTTAAAACTGCTTAAAAATTTGAGGCGATCTGTCACGAATTGCGTAAAGCGGGGAGAGCGTATTAAAGCTTATCAAAGCGTCACAAAGCTTATCAAAGTTTTGCTCAAAGCGTACGAAAGCTGAACAGAGTTTAAATTTTTGGCTCTCTTGCCGAATGTCCCGAATTGCTCAAAGCTTTCTCACGCTCTATTACGGTCTTTACGCTTTAATTAAGCTTTGTTACGCTTTGCCACCGCTTTGCTCGCCGATTTAATGCGCCATCAATTCGGCGTCGGTGTGAACTTAGCATAACATATCTCAGGAGATCGTGAGATTTTTTGAAAAAAATGACGCCGAATTGATCGCCGATTTAAAGCGCGACATTCGGCGTCGGTGTCCCATTTGCAGGCCAAAAAAATTAAATCAATTTAATTTTGGCCATTACAAGAAGTGGGTTATTGATGTAGACAAATGCTCATGTACACTTTACAGCTCATTTTATGTATGTTATTACCAAAAAAAAAATAAAGTGAGTCAGTCACTCAATAGTGTCTGACAGTGGAGTCTAGAAAGTAAACGGATTTCCTTGCATAGTTTGAAAACTAGGACACTGCTAACCTTTAAATTTAAGGACATACGTGACATATTCATAATTCTTACAAACTTCTACAGAATTCAATGTTGGCTGCAAATGGGACATAGCACCTTTAAATATCATTTGATTTGGGAATTCCAGGTCCGTTGTTCTGTAGTGTATTCATACATGTACATTTCATGTTGTAAGCTGTTATATTGTCATTGCAGTTCTGAAGCGTTCCACAATCTTAAAGCTCTCGGCCGACAATGCAAGACTCCTCGATGCCTACGTGCATGCATCATTCCGAGTCTCCTCTTTGATCAGTTGCGCACAACACTGCTTTGCTGACGTCACTTGCTCTTGCGTCACCTACATTGCCCACGAGAGGGCATGCTTGCTAGGCGAGGAATGCCAGGCGGCATCTGGAGTCAGATATGATACACATCATGGAGCTAAAACATATTCAAGGGCTTAACTTCATCAACTGACAATTCAGGATGGATTCGTTGACATGGTCAATTAACAACAAATTATGAATTGCAAGCTGTAATTTACTGTAGAATTAATTGTAAAATACTTTCTTTTTTAAGTCATTTTCCCCGAGGGATGGCGCTAGACCAGCTTTACATGGAGATCCTATTTTCGTTTTTCCAATATAGGAGCTTTATAATGCTCAAAAGAATCGTAGACACGTTCATAGAAATAATAATAGCCCGACAATCAATACCACTCCCCCCCCCCCCCAAGAAAAAAAGTGGTTGCACGATTCTGCGTAGCACATTATGAGCTGTATCGTCTAGCGCCATCTCTCGGGGAAACGACTTTGGGCAAGAAAGTATGTTTTGTATAAAGTAGTATTTTTTTTTGGATTTTATTTTATTTCTGCATTTTTCCATATAAAATAACAATAAGTATAACAAAGAACATATACATGTAAGGTATAATACAACATAAACAAACAATAATTTCTTCATGTCAAAATGTTTTTTTACATAATATATGTACATATAATAACAAAACTTAATATTTCCATAAATTATAATCATAAATTTAAAGTATTATCCCAACTTTTCAATTGGAAAAGTGCAGGAGACCGCAATCATAAACAAAGCTTGACAAGGATGGCGGCCTCAAAAAAACAAAAACAAAACAATCTTAAGGTAAACCTTAAAAAGAAAAAGTGTTCAAACGATCTTTGTGTATGAGTTTGTGAGTGTGTTGTGCAAGCAGGGGCGTACGCAGGGGGGGGGGGGGGGTTTTGGGGGTTCAAACCCCCCCTTTGGTATTTTAATGTATGTAAACCCTCCTAAAAAAAACCGAAAACCCCCCCCTTTGGCTTTTTTTTTTTTTTTTTTTTTTATTATAAAAAAAAAAAAAAAAAAAAAAAAAGAAAAATTATACCCACGGCTAACCTAAATAAAGTGACCTTACCCCCCCCCCCCAACGAAAAAAAATGTCAAATTTTGAAAATTTGAGACCAAAAAAAAAAAAAAAAAAGTGTCCGCTTACCCCCCCCCCCCCCCCCCCCCCCCCCCCCCCCCCCCCCCCCACTTAGCGACTTTTCGGCCGGCTGAGTCGTTGCGATTTTTTTTGGCCTCCCAAAAAAAAAAAAAAAAAGTGTCCGCTTACCCCCCCCCCCCCCCCCCTTAGCGACTTTTCGGCCGGCTGAGTCGTTGCGATTTTTTTTGGCCTCCCCCCCCAAAAAAAAAAAAGTGTCCGCTTACCCCCCCCCCCCCCCCCCCCCCACTTAGCGACTTTTCGGCCGGCTGAGTCGTTGCGATTTTTTTTGGCCTCCCAAAAAAAAAAAAAAGTGTCCGCTTACCCCCCCCCCCCCCCCCCCCCCCCACTTAGCGACTTTTCGGCCGGCTGAGTCGTTGCGATTTTTTTTGGCCTCCCAAAAAAAAAAAAAAAATGTGTCCGCTTACCCCCCCCCCCCCCCCCCCCCCCCCCCCCACTGAGCGACTTTTCGGCCGGCGCGATTTTCAAATTTTCGGGAGCAAAATATTTTAAAACCCCCCCCTTGAAAAAATCCTGCGTACGCCCCTGTGTGCAAGTGTGTATATATATTGTGTGTGGGTGCGTATGCGTGTGTGTGTGTGTGTGTTTGTGTGCGTGTGTGTGTGCATGTGCACGCGAGCGTGCTTGTTTGTATGTGTTTGTAACGAATAGTGGAAGTGCACGTAGCTCTGTGTGGTAAAGTGGAGTGGAAACAAATATAGCCTTTACAATAAAGGAAACTAAGAATACGAAATAGAAAACAAAATTTGCAAAACTGAGTTGCAATGTGATCAAAATTTGACAATTGCCTACTGCATGTTGAAATCAGTTATGTAGATACTTCGATATAAGAGTTTTTTTGAGAGATGCTTTAAAAGAATAGAGAGATGAACAATGCCTTATTGAATTTGGTAAGGAGTTCCAAACATCTGGTCCATGATGTCTTACTGATTTTTGTGCTAAAAGTATTTTAGGATTTTCTAAGTGATAATTTGTTGAACAACGGGTGGGGTATGTGTGAATGTTTGGGTTTAAACTGTAAATATTGTGAAATAGGGATGGTAGTTGATTATGAGAATATTTATACATAAAAATGCATGTCTGAAAAATGTGAATATCTTGTATTTTTAATGTTTTTAAACGCTGAAATAAAGGTTCCGTATGTGATATATAATGTGAGTTAGTGATCATACGAATCGCTCTCTTTTGAAGCAAAAATAAGGAATTAATTCTTGTTAAACTACAATTACCCCATACAATATTACAATATATCACATGTGATAAAATTAGAGAATTGTATAATATAATCATAGATCTTTCAGAAAGAATATTTGTTAACTTATACAGTATTCCAATATTCCTTGATATTGATGTATGTATATTACGTATATGCTCATTAAAATTTAGATG
>JAVYIG010011214.1:0-62508 GCA_035222895.1 Strongylocentrotus droebachiensis | reverse complement strand
ATCTCGAACTTAACGTTGAAAAAAAGCTGTCCTTCAACACACATGTTGACATCACCACCAAGAAGGCTAACTCCATCCGAGCTCTTCTCCGACGCAACTTCAACAGGTGAGGTCGGAAGATCAAAGAGGCAAAATTCAAGACCTATGTGAGACCAACAGTGGAGTTTGCAACAACTGCATGGGACCCACACACATAACGAAACATTTGAAGCACTTCAAATATGTTTTTTTTTTACTCAACACTCAACCCCCCCCCCCCCCCTTGAGCAACAAAAACATTACATACGAACTCGCTCGAAGCATTTCCCCAAAGTTGATACACACCCTGCCAGTCAATATCTGTTAGACTATATTAGATAGCCTTCATTAAGACTAATTCCAAAACATGGCATGGTATTAGACTCTAATCTCTGGATAGATCTAACGTTTTATTTCAGACAAATGAAATAAAGTTGTCTACTCACCCAATTTTATATCCATTTCTTGCAGAACTTGTCAGACTGCTTCCAGCATTTCCAGCACAATCCAACAACGTCTTGCTAATAACTTTAAAGTTTAAAACTTCCTACGGGTCAAAAGTCACAATCAGCTGTTCAACAAAACGAACGCAACATATTTACACAAGTTAGGGTGTGGATTTTATCTATTTTTGTAATGATCTTCACAGTATAGGCCCAGGCGCGGATCCAGGATTTCTCAGGGGAGGGGGCCCAACTTTTTTTTTTTTTTGCTCCCGAAAATTTGAAAATCGCGCCGGCCGAAAAGTCGCTCAGTGGGGGGGGGGGGGGGGGGGGGTAGTGAGCACATTTTTTTTTTTTGGTCCTCGAAAATTTTAAAATTTGCACCCCCCCCTTGAGCGCCAGGGGGGGGGGGCCCAACCCCCCAAAAAGGTAAAAATCGCGTGATTTTGCATGATTTTTTTCTCAAGGGGGGGGGGCCCGGGCCCCCCGGCCCCCCCCCCCCCCCCCTGGATCCGCCACTGTATAGGCCTACACTGATAAAAGTGATACTGCGCTACACACCCTTTTTTCGGTCGAAATCAAGTTTGTGTGCAACAAAATTCATAGTTTGACTTTCAGGCGAAGACTGGGAGTTTGGTCCTGTGACTTGTTGGGGGTTCTGGACTTGGAGCTCACCGCTAGTCTCTGACTCTGGTTCTAGATCTAAATTTGAACTACAAGTTGAAGTTGAGACCGAGCTGAAACGTACGTCAGGCGTAGATCTAACGTTAGTTAGATTAAAACAGGACTCAATGGTGGCCTATAATTGTACATGTTGGTCCTGTTGAAGGACCCGATTTTTGAGTTGAACCAGGTCCAGGACCAAATCTAGAACTAGGTCTAGATCTAGATCTAGATCTTAAAGTAGAATTTAGAAAGCCTCACTTTAGCTCCAGCCAGAATCTAGGATTTGTGGAATTTCTCTGACAAGCACAAGCTCATTTGCCTTTTGTGTCCCTCTGCAACTCGAGAGTAAAGTTTAAGACTACTTTCAGTTTTATGTCCAGAGACACTCATGATATGCCTCGCTTCAAAACCGTGCTCATTAATGTAGTGATAGTTGTAGCTCTAAGACAAGTTAGCTTTAATGATAATGGTCTTCATTTTGTTCCCCAAACCCTTTTTGCCAACAACCTGATGATCATACCACTGCACACTTTGTTGTTCTTGTTCTACGGACCCGTCTCCAGCATTGACATCTTCAGGAGCACTTGACTTGATTTTGGCCGTAGCCAAACATAGGAAAACTCAGGGTTCAAATGTGAAACATAATCACAGGGCAATTTTCATCCGTTTTCCCATACATGCGACCACAATGGCTCGTTGTGTCATCATCTTGTCTAGATCTACTATATGATTTTTAGTCAACTTGTCCTTTGCAATATAAAAATTAACAGACCTCCTGTTACTAGAATCTGTAGCAATGCCAACATTATCTACCTTTAGATCTTTAACATTATTAGCTGTTACACAGATGTAACATTAACTATTAAAATACAGCGTCCTGGAGCAGGGGCGGATCCAGCCGGCGACAGGGGGCCCAATTCGTGAAAAAAATATTTAGCTACGACTCAGCCAGCCGGTGAATAAAGGGGGTGAGGGGGGGGGGGGGGGGGGGGTAGTAAGCATGTTTTTCCCAATTCGTGAGAAAATATTTAGCAGCGACTCAGCCAGCCGGGGGTTGGGTAGTGAGCACTATTTTTTAATTTGTTTTGCTCAACAGGGTGGACAGTGTTAATTTCTTTTTTAAATCCCCCCCCCCCCCCGCTTGAGCACCGGGGGAGGGGGCCCGTCTTCTTTTTGAAACACAACAAGGTGTTTTTACCTGTTTTTGGCCAGGGGGGGGGGGGGGGGGGGAGGCGGTCACCCTGGCAGGTACGTAGCCAGATTTTTTTTTTTTTTTTTTGGAGGGGACACATACATGTAATCGATCGACGTCCTGGGGAGGGGTCTAAACAAGTTCAACCGATACGTGCCTGCCCCCTGGCACATTTTTTTTTTTTATGTGTGTCTTAAAATTTCAAAATTTGGCCGATCGAAATTTTTTTCGTTGGGGGGGGGGGGGGGGGGGTGGAGGTCAGCTTTTTATGGCCACCCGTATATATATAATATTTTTTAAATTAACAAAAACATTGAAGGGGGGGGGGGGGTCCTCCGAAACACACACATATACAAAGTTTAATGGGAGGGTTCAACCGACGTGCAAGCTTGCGTGAACAAAATTAATATTCAATCTCTCTCGCACACAAACTCACTCACTCAATCCTTTTGTTAATCTCTTTTTCTTTATCGTATTCACTCGCATTTTATTTGTATATACAAATTACCAGCAGCACCGACGGAATGGGTCATTTTTTAAATAGAATTATTCAAAATATACAAATTGATTTATAGTGTACGACAGGAATAGAGTATACAAAAAAGAACATTGCATCAGTAGATATGCACGTGATATCAACGAAATACTGAGAGAAAGATAAAGGTACAGAGGGAGTTAATCGAAGAAAGGGAAAGAGAGAAAGAGAGAGGGGAGAGGGGGAGTAGAGGATAACAGTGAATTCAATAGAGCCAGTCAATAATTGCAATGACCCGGCACAAAATGAAACTGATAATGTCAGATGCTTAAACAGAATATCCTTGGATATAGAAATAATTAAAGAAAGAAAGAAGAAGAAGAGTTTGGGTAATATTATAACACAACATTGTCTCTTGAAATATGTGTTGGAAAGAAAAGTAAATTTACGAGACCGTAAAGGAAGCCGAGAACACCTTGGAGAAAGACATAATACCTAGATTAAAATGATAATGCAGAAGTTTACAAGAAAGACAGATAACAGAAATGGTTGGAAAATGTTGTAGTCAACGTCTGATCTGGGATAAGATGCCATGAACAAATTTAGAGAGGAAAGACGAGGGGCACCGATCAAAAGGAACCAGTCTTACATAATTATGATAATTGAAAATGGGCACTTATCACATTTAAAGAAACACGGTTGAAAAGGTCCTCTCTCGGAAGAGTAAAGAACCCTCACGACACAAATTAAAAGAGGGCATTTGTCAGAGTAAAAGTGAGCAAGTATCAGATTTAAATTGGGACAACTTTCAGATGTGAAAGGGGCATTTGCAAGTAGGGAAATGGATACTTATTTGAAAGGAAAAGTGGTAGTTGTCATACAAAATGTCGTAATCATCAGATTGTAATAGTGGCACTTATTTTAGGTAAACGGGGGCAAGCATCAGAATATGAAAATAACTATCCGAAAAAAAGGGGGCATGTTTGAGGTATTTGAAAAGTGGGGGGGGGGGGGGCGTGGATTTGATTTGAGTTTATACCAAAAAAAAAGATTGCCAAAATAGTATAGTTATATACTACTGGCCATAATTGTCGCCCAAATCGAAAATTTGATTTCATTATGTTTGCCAATGTTTGGTTTTATGTTTGCAAGATTTCTAGTCGTTCAATCAAGTAATACAGTAATAGTGTAAATAAATCATATTGAGCAAATATATTTTGACATCTCTATTTGCGTTTTTTCGTTTGTTTGGCTGTATAAGTGGCTTGACATTTTTATGTCTACTTTGGTGTACTGCAATGTTAACATGGCGGGCTAGGGATATTTACAATTACAGTACAAAGCCGCAATTTGTTTAAATCGGGAACTTACGATGTAAATAATGGCTATGCAACTATCCCCAAAATCACATTAAAAAGTCTCTGGAAAGCCCCTGCTCAGGTCTGTGATTTTTTAAAGACCGCACCAAACTCATTTTTGTTCTTCTTTTCCGATATAAACTCATGATAAACTCAGGGGGGGGGGGGGGGGCTTAAAGACAAACCCTCTATACAGAAGGACATTTTCATACATGAATAGAATGTAACGGTTTCAGTACTACTTGCCTGTATAACATGTTTCGTGCATAAACATCCACGAATGTATAATACAAGTCACATTACTGGTTGACAGAAATTACATTTTCGAGTCACAGAATGACTATTTGTTTATGTACATACTTTGAAAGCAAGATTTAATTTCAAGAATTTGCTTGACCTTGTTCTAAAAGTCCCCAGCCCTCAATTGTTTTCAATTGCATTCATTTTAAAGTTAGGGAACTCTTTCAAAAGTAAGAAAAACAAAATATGTATAGACTGAAAACCATTTTGAGGACCCTACGGCACCAACAGTCATGCTAAAAGGTCGTGAAATATTCAAGTGATAGCTTGGTAAATAGTTTTTCTATTGACTCATAGATTTATCATGCCATGCAGGGATGGAGAACGAGACTAATAATACGCAAACTACAAAGATGACTCAGAAATGACGCGCATTAAAAATATTTAAAAAATCCACACACGGGCGGAACACCCTAGTCAGCACAGCTGTTTTTCATAGGGGTCCAATTAAAATTCATAGCATGTGTTTTGTATACAAAAGAAACAAACCAATGAATTAAATACACATAAATAGAATAACTACATTGCACATACGAATTCAATGAAATGTTATATTAAATCAAATGAGAAATAAGTGTATTAACACCCCCTCCACCCACCTAGAAAATTATACATAGAAGGGCCCTACCCTATTTTAGTACATGTACTTTGCACGATATGATATCTAGTTTCATATTTTGTATTATATATATCCAAATATAATCTACACATTCTGTTACTCGTTAATTACAGCAATCTTTTGAACGTAAATTTGTTATTTGAGGCAGGGATAGCTGCATCTTTAGGTTTGAGGCGAGAAGAAACTATGAAAACAAATCGGCAAGCGAGTAGAATGATCATTCATTTATTGATGTAACACATTAATACCCCATTCACAGTGGTTTTGAAATTTGTAGCGGCGTTGTAGCGGAGCGGCGACACCGCCATAACACCGCTACAAATGCATTCACAGTAGAAAAGTTATCCCGCTGCAGCAGCGGGTTAAATATCATGTACCCATTCACGCTGCAGCGGGTGATTTTTATTACCTCCGTAACAAACACGTGTATGCATGGCTCATGACCCGCGAGTGACCCCGATATGACCGGAAATACTTCAGCGCGTAAACATGTCAAGTTGCTTTTTGTATCCTCGATCATATTACTTTTTAAAAAACTAGCATTTTTATTGCTTCCAGTCAGAATATTTTAATTTTTTGAAGTGTGAAATATTTTTATTTGGATAATTATAATATCTACATAATAATAAAATCAATTTGAATCCACTGGTTACTTTATTTCTATTTCACTTTATGTTCCCCATTGCTGGAGAAAAGAGGTCAGTGATAGGTAAGTAAACAAATCACACGTGTTTGTCGCGGTGTTATAGCGGAGAGCCTTCACACTGAGTAAACACCGCGACAGCAGCGGGACTGTCCCGCTGCTGTAGCTAGGCGAACCTAGCGATAGTTTGTCGCGGCGTTATCGCGAGGCGGTGTTATCCGCGATAGTTTATAACGGGTCCGAGCCTTCACACTGAAGACAATACCGCGACAGCAGCGGGACAGTCCCGCTGCTGTCGCGGTGTTTGAGGCCACTGTGAATGGGGTATAAGTGTCATTCCAGGTCATATCCAAAACTGGCTTTCGCAAGGCCCGTGTTTAGCTTAAGTAAATTACATATCCTGTATGTGTTAGGATCGAAGTGCCAGAAAAAGGTTACATGTAATAATTAATGAAGCATTTAAGACAAACAACAAATAACTTATCTATACTTTCAAGATCTTTACGCTCTCAAAACCCCGGATTTCATCATTTTCCGAAGCTCAATACTAACAAGGGTATAAGAACAATGTTTAATGAAGGTCTTCGCTTCTGAATGCTCTCCCTCGAGATCAGCTGAAGTGTTAACAAGTAATCTGTAAACGTATTTGTTTGATTCGTTGTAGCATTAATTCTTCTCTTTCATTTTCGTCTGTTCTATATTATACTCTTCTTCTTTTGTTTATAATGCAGGTGCTTTCATGTGATTTCTTTTTTCTTGCTCAAGTGCGCCTTGAGCAATTGATTTTAAGTGAATTCGGCGCCTTACACATCTCATATTTTATTATTTTTTCATCATTATCAATACATAATTTTAGTCCGCGTTAGAGATCTAACTCGTAAATTAGGTCAAGGTCATGAAGGTTTCAAAATAAACGCGTTCGTGAAATTTGAATACAGATTCAGAAGATTAAGCATAATATATTTTGCCTTCCCCACCCCCTCTGACACCTCAACTTTTAGTACTAAAAACCAAGACTTGGATGGCTTGTTGAACATCACATTTACATGTTCTGGTATGGATCCCTTTTTTGGTTTATCTCACGCGTTTGACGCATGTGTTTAAAGAGACTTGAATTATTATACAAGTGAAACTGTTGTCATAATGCTTCTAACTCACAATATAAACATGATACCAAGGGATGTATATTCTTACTTACATATATATATATATCTATATTGTGTTAACCATAAACTACTCCCACCATATAAACGTAGATTTGTCAGTTTTCTACGTCGTAACCAAGTAACCTGCTTCGACATTTTGCTCCGACATGTTAGTTGAAGTCGGATCGACCTTTTGTCCTAATTAGGACGTGGAAGTAAAACTTATCATATATTTGCATTTGTCCAGTTTAAAATATATTTCTTTAAATTGTGTTTAAAGGCTACCGATTTAATTATTGTATATACAACACAAATAGTCTCCCTCTGCCGCATTGTATTTGCATTTATCATGATATTATACAGTGCGTCCCAGAAAAAACGAAACCGAGAAGTATCGATGTTTTATCATAACTTAATCACAACCATAATTAATGAATGATACATATTTGGAAAGCTTAGAGTCTCCTCTTTCAGTTAATGCTACTCAGATGATGCATATTTCATGCATGAGTGATTACAAGCAATTTGAAGGAAGGAAACCAAAAAGACATTTGGCGGGCGGTATCTGAATTTCGAAGAAAAATTCACATTTCCAGAAAGTTGAGTTTCTGCCCTTTCATATGACACCTCAATCAGGAAAAATGAGCGAGGAATAACAAAGTTCCGTTTGTTTAAAGTAGCCCTTACATTTTCATAATTTTAACAAACGAATTCGTTTTTACTGGGTGCCTGCCGTAGCAAAAAGCAGATTTGACAAAAGACTTAACTCCGTTTCGTTGACAATCAGCAATGCATGAAGACTCTCGTCTACGGCTGATTGTCAACGAAACGGAGTTAAGTCTTTTGTTAATTTTGTTTATTGATACGGCAGGCAGCCAGTAAAAACGAATTCGTTTAAGGGTAAAGACCAGTATTGGTAACGCCCCAATTTCAAAAAATGAAATGGAAGCTCTCATTACCAATCATGTGAAAGAATATGTTTTGACTAAATACATGATGATAAAAAATTTGCCGGGAAACCGCCTACTAATTCATATATTTGGTAAATTTGTTTCTCTCATGGTCCTGTGAGAGATATAGGGTAGTCCCATAAACATCTTTCTGTGTATAGTGCTTGTAACTTTACGAAGAATGGGCCAAATTTCTGATCATTTTGATGATTCCAGAACCTTGCAGATGCTAGATGCTAGATGATCAACCTTTTCTGATCGATTCCACAACGTTTCTTTCACAATTCAATCGCATGACCATAACTGGTCTTTACCTTTAATAAAATTATGGAAATGCAAGCACTACTTTAAACAAACAGAACTTTGTCATTCCTCGCTCATTTTTCCTGATTGAGGTGTCATATGAAAGGGCAGAAACTCAGCTTTCTAGAAATGTGAATTTTTCTTCGAAATGTAGATACCGCCCGCCAAATGTCTTTTTGGTTTCCTTCCTTCAAATTGCTTTTAATCACTCATGCATGAAATATGCATCATCTGAGTAGCATCACATGAAAGAGGAGACTCTAAGCTTTCCAAATATGTATCATTCATTAATTATAGTTGTGATTAAGTTATGATAGAACATCGATACTTCTCGGTTTCGTTTTTTTCTGGGACGCACTGTATATGTAGGCCTATATATGCAAGAGGCTTCAAGATTAATGTCTACACCCGGCGTTAAAAGGGTTGCCATAGAGCTTGTCAAGATCAGAAACGGATTAGTTTGCGAAGCTATTGTTCTGTACATAGCGATCCCGCCATCATTTGGTTCCTATTATGTTGTGCAAATTTCCAAGTGTGGCAAATGAGCGACCTTGTAGAAAGGAAAATAAAGCAACTGAAGTGTTACGATATCTGTCCAACAGGAAACATTACTCTGTAGGGCCATGCATTATGGTTCAAAGCATGCCCACATAGAGGATTTGTTTAATGTTGGGGGTCGGGGCAAAATGTAATTAATTATTAATAATTCATTGCATTTTCTTAGTTTATTTGTATTTGTGGGGGCGGCGACGTACCCTAGCCCCCACCGCGTACAGTCATGATTCAGTGACTAAGCAATGGCCTCGTTGCTGTGAGCCCCCAGGATCAAAACCGTGTCGATGTGCTATATAAGTGCCCTTTTTACGAGGCGTTAATCCTTGTTACTGTCAGTTATGACTTAAGGACGTAGGTCCCCTAGTTTAGCATAGTAGCATACACATGCTTTAGCAGTCACACAAAACAAACACTCACAAATCATTATTCAATCAAATCTGAGAATGTAACCTTTTATCTAGATCTATTAGAAATAAATCATTGTCAAAATCATTCCATAAATTGGGGTAAAAATAATTATTCCACCATTATGACCAACAGTGTAGTTGAAATGAAATTAATAGCAAATCATGTCTTTGGCTTGGACTCGACGTTCTTCCAAGTTCACGTCGTAACCTTTCTTGAAACGCCAATTATAAAATCATTTATAAGACGCAGACTTGAGTACTGCTCAACTGTGTGGCATCCTAATTTGACGAAGAAATAAAAACGAAAGTAGAAAAGGTACAGCGTAGAGCAACTCGCCAACTATACATGCTACGACACTTGAGTTGCGAGAAGAGACTAAAACATCTCAACTTGCCATCTCTTGCCTTGATACGCCATAGAGTAGACATAATTCAGATATACAACATAATGCATGGCCTAGATGAATTAGATCCAGCACATTTCTTTGACCACCCAACTGATAGTAGAACCCGTGGCATCTACTCAAAGCTTAGACATGGCTCCTTTTCTCAGAGATGTTTCAATGAATCGAACAATCTCTTCTCTGTAATTGTGGAGAGCACGTCACTTAATAGTTTTAAATCCAATTTGTTTCAATTTTGGTCGTCAAGAAAAGAACAATGTGACCCAGAAGAGTCCTTCGTTTGTCCGTGTTTATCAACTGCTGCACAGCGCCACTGAATATGTGTCCCAATATATGGATTCTTCAACTTAATGTCAACGAGAGGTAGAAAAGTTTTTAACTTTCAATGCCTACTTCCAAGGTATATTTCCAAGGCTAGTAGAAATCGGACAATTTTTGGCCCTTTTTCTAAGATTAAACTTAGATATGAGGTTAATACCGTGAATTACAGAGAGTGCGAGCTCGGGGAGGGGGTGAAGCTTAAAATAGCCTTCCATTCACATCCTGTAACAGTTTCACAAAGGGATATACATGCACTCTATCTTCATCTGAAGGCCCAACTTCATGAAGGAGGTTTATTTTAACTCATGGTTTTAACCTTTATAATTTGAGTGTGCGCCGCAGACCACGATTGAAGTCTAAACAGAATTTCAGACCATGATCATAATGGTTTCAATAGAATCGCCTTGGTTAAATTTGAATAAAGATTCGGAGCATTTCGGAATGATTTATTTTGCCTCCCCCACCCCCTGAACCTCCAATAAGCAAAACAAAGATTTGGATGGCTTGTTAAAAATCACATTTACTTACTCCGGTATGGATCCCATTTTGGGTTTTTATCTCATATGTTTGACGCATGTATTTAAAGAGAGGTAGCTTCTTCTACAGGAAACAATGGTCATAATGCTTTTAACTTACGATTTTAAGACGATAGAAAGGGATGTAGAAGCTTACTTATCTTACCGCAAACTGTAAAGGTCCTCAGAAACGACGCGGGATTGCACGAAGTTATATTTACATTTATTTAAATATGCAGTATCAGGTATTACGTAAATATAATCCGCATGCATGTATGATAATTATGTTATTCATCAACTACTAGCACTCAATAAGACAGAGTCTTATCAGTTGAGGCGTGATTGAATTATAGAAATAAGGCGGCAATCAAGAGGAGCGTGTTTTTTTCTTTCAAGAGGGGTTTGACGTAATGAGGAGGGGGGCTCAAACTCCCTTCGAGATCGCGACCTTACTGGCAATAAACTAGAACGACTATAAATCCGCCTTCAAATGTTGAGTATTGCTCTACAAATAATATTGTGAATAACATTGTTGGAAATCACTTGAGAAAGATTGATTAAAAATAATAAAACTGATGTTCAGTGTGAAGTTTGGGAATAATGAGGAAAAGGTAGTAGAATCAATCCTGTTGAAGATCAAATGTACTGCGGACTACGTACATAAGCATGATAATGTTAGTGAACACTTTCTAGCTTTTGTGTGTGTTAATACCATTATTTGACATGATATGGGGGGGGGGGATTTACAATCTCAACTATCTTTAGAAAACTTCACCCATCACTCAGAAACAATGTGAGATTCTCCGGAAGATATCAACATTTATCTTCATGTTCTTTATCAGTCATGAACAAAAATAGAAACTTCCTATCCCCACACACACTCCCGCATACTGCCCGGGTTTACGAGATTGATGACATCACGTGCAAAAGTAAAACCCATCACAAATATTGACTTGATCCCGTTTGGTTGGACTTGCTGACGCTGCATGTTAATTCTTCCACGTGGACTGCTTGGAGCTGGGTACCTAATTTTGAGAACGTTTTGTCTGAGCAAAATTGGATGACTAATATGAAAGTTATGAATTTGTAATGACATTAAAACATTTAAAAATCACTAGACAAATTGGCAACTCATGGCAATGAAATCAGGAGATTAAGTCTTCGTCGCGTTGAATTCATGAAGGAGGCACACAACGGTAAAAACTGACAACTAACAATGAAAACTACTGCAACAACCGAGTGAGCATGATGATGAATATAATCCGACATGTAACCATAAGCGTTTGATACATGCAAAGGAACTCCTCACGTCACAAGGACACTATATGTTACTTTGAATCTTAAAGGTAATACAAAGTATTGGGAAATTTTGAAAATTGGATGGATAGTGATTCTTTACAATTTTGATATATTTGAATGCCCCTGTGAATGTTTTATAAGCACTAGAAAATTTAGCCCCTAAAACACTTCTGGTTTTGAGAAAAATTGAATATAAAAATTTACCGGTGCTCCCGATAAATCTTGATAAATTTCAAATAGCGCCTACGGCCATACAAAGGTAGCTGCAACCATGAAAATCTCAGAATATGTAGTTGTGATATATAGTTTCCAAACGGTAATAGCTAATTGGTCGATTTTAGTCAAAAAACATTGTTTTATAGCTTAATTAATATTTTGATCTTGAGAGGGAGCTATACAACATGAAGAGTTTATTATTTACAATTTCATAATTTCAGACCCGATTTCAACCGCGACGACCATCACTAAATATTGTAGGATCGCATATGCTTCCAATATGTTCATTTGAACCAAATTCATGACCCTATACCAACACTTTGTATTACCTTTAATCTTAATTTCTGGTCATGATTACATGTTTATATTCCCCTCACAAAGAATTGTTCAGAATTGTGATATGATTTAGTGCGTTAATTTGAATATTAAGAGTGCCTTTCTTCTTTTAAGGTACCAATGCTTGGATCAAGTGACATAAATATTAGCTTTACACAGTAAAAACGCTGCTTTAAAAAAAATTGATGTTCACTTACAGTTGTACACTATCTTAAACAACAGTTTAAAAATTGTTTAAAAATTGTAAAAAATGTTGCTCGAAACGAAAATAATTTTGTAAAACATTCGCTGTTTAAAATGTAATGACTGCTATATTTACTATACGAGAGCTTTTAGACAGTGTTGTTTACATATGACGTCGTGTACGTGCCAGTAAAGTGCGCGTTGGCTAAAAGTTTTATTTCACATCATGGCCGACCAAGCTACCGACGCTCTTCTAAGTGACTGGGGATTCAATGGCTTAATTGAAATCACTTTTTTATTAACCAATTTGAAGTTGTTAAATTATAGCGTAAGTTCACAGTTAAAATTGTCAGTATCTGTACGCAAATGTCAGAATATAGGTAGACTTAAAATCGTCGCGTCGTGCAGTGCGGCACTGATCGCGCACTCGGTTATAACGTGTGCTAAAATTTTTGCCATAGAGATTGCATGCATCCCTATATATGCAGTTTATACGTGCGTGCATGCGCGCTCATGCAAAATGGGCACTGTTTTGGCGCTAATTCATGAATTGCAGAATTACCCTACCATAATGTTAGTCTTCATATACCTATATAGAGACCCAGAAATAGTGGTGCACTTATTCGGAGTATCAAACCCAAATTATACCCCATTATACAACCCTTTTGTTGTTAACAACCCCCACTGAACAACAGCTCCTTTTTAAACAACTTTCTTTAAACAACCCAGTTGGTGTAAACAACTCCCACTGAACAACAGCTCCTTTTTAAACAACTTTCTTTAAACAACCCCCACTGAACAACGGCTCCTTTTTAAACAACCGTCTTTAAACAACACCGGTTGTTTAAATTGTGATTTTAAACAAGTTGTTCAAAATGTTGATTAACTACGTGTTTAAACTTTAAACAACTCGAGATGCTTAACATTTTAAGCAACTCTCAAATCAGGTCACTCGTTAATCCGAGGTTGTTTAAACTTTTAAACAACTTGTTCACAAAAATTCTAACTGTGCAGAAAGAAAACATAATGTATTGCCTGTATAATTATCATGATTATGGAGACTTTACAGGAAATGGAGTTGATATCACATAATGTATTATGGCTGTATCATGATTTTCCACAGCATTATGGAACCTTTGCAAGAAATCGAGCTGATATCATTAGCTGAAGACATAGTTCCGGGCAAATACTCAAAACTGTGCAACGCTCTGGGGTATTCAATTTTGCTTGAATTACACCGAGTTCATAGAAATACATGTATAATAATATAGGTCCTATACAAAAGCCAATATTTGTTATGATTTTTTTCTTCATGCTTTGAATCAAGCTGTTTACTATCTTGCTCTCAATTTTTCAAAGTAAACGTCTTTCCAAAATAATTTTCAATAATAAACCGTTGTAAAGAATGTGCGTATAGTTTACAAGTAACCAGATGCATCCCCTAAACAAAAAATCGAGCGGGGAAACTCCCTAAACTCGTCATGGATTGTCGACCCCTAGCCGCATAAGTCGGGGAAATTATAATTTTGATATGTTCCGGAACACTTATTTATAAATACATTAATGGCCATATCAAAATGCTGCCATCCTTACTATTACTACCACGCCTGACTGTTACTACTACTCAAATGCTTCTTCTACTACTATTCAAATTCTTCTACTACTAATATTAATACTACTTTTACTACTACTACTACTGCAACTATAATAGTTCTACTGCTACGACTACTACTAGAACTATTCTACCACTTTTACTACAATCAAAACTACAACAAATACCAGTACCATTACTGCTAACTCTACTACTAAATATACGCTACTAGTTTTACTACAAGTACTACAACAACTACTACTGCTACTAGTACCACTAGACCTACTACTACTACTACTACTACTACTACTACTACTACTACTACTACTACTACCTCTACCATTACTAGTACTTGGCATAATACTACTAGTACAACTAAACCTACTACTACAACATCAACTCCTCCTACGACTTGTACTACTACTACTACTACTACTACTACTACTACTACTACTACCACTACTACTACTAGGTATAGCACACCAACAATAATTACAACAAAAATGTTATCTGATGATTGCAAATGATCAAGCTTTATGAAAGATTCCAAAAAAAAAATTGAAATCGGTCAATGCGTTGTGATTTTATACCATTTTTTGATATCGCAAAATTACCGAAAAACCTGCCAGAAATGGTCAAATTGGCAAAAATGGCAAAATTCGACAAAGTTGACAACTTAATTCATCACTTTCTTGGACACAAAAAAGATAACCTACATAATGTTTCCAACTATCGCCCCATTTCACTACTCCCATTCTTTTCAAAGATCTTAGAAAGAATTGTGTATAATCGATTATACGATTTCCTTTTGTTAATGATCTTCCAAACTGTTTAAATAAGTTGAGATTTGTACTCTTTGCGGATGATACCAACATGTTAGTTTCTCATGATTCTTTACAATCTTTGAATATTATTCTCAACTTTAAATTGCAGAAGGTATCTGAATGGTTTTATTATAACAAATTATCCTTTAATATGGACAAATCAAATTGTATATATTGCTATTGTCGTGTTGGGGATCAGTGTATTGAGTTATTGGCAGTAGGAGAGGTACATAAATATTAAGAAGCAAAGAGAGACTTGTAATTCCTGAGTCATATCAAGAGTCTTTATTATCTCCAAACTTTGGAGACTCAAATCGGTCACATTATACAAACGTCCACATATGTAAAACACAAGATGAAGAGAGAGAGCCAGCTAGAAAGAGGGTCTTGATCTAATGGTGATCAAAACTGAACTCCTTTCTGAAAGCTAGAACATGTAATATTTATCCAGAAGGATACAAGTAATATGAGGGTAGGTTACATTGTGTCAAAGGGACAAAGACATGAATGAGAGCCGCCAAGACAATGGACTACTTCGTAGTTTTATGTATGGGCTTAAACATAACATTGGTGGTATTTCCTGGGAAGGAGATTATGGATGCACTTGGTCTTTCTATGGGGAAGGATTATAAAGATATAAAGTTGGCTTTTAAGTGCATCTCAAATATGAGGGTACATGTACTTTACGATTAACTGGGTTTTGGGACAATACTACACAACATCCCCTTTCTTCGGAAAATGAGGCACTCATTCCTTATTAAAGAAAAATAAACAAAACCTAGTTAATTGTATGTATAAAGCAAAACATGTGATTATTGTTCCAATTCCTCTTAAATCTCTCTCACACACATCTACAAATTAACTACATGGAAATCACTAATATTATAACACAGAATAGAAGCACAAACTGAATACACTTAAAATATTAACAATACTTAAACACTGAGTCTATTCTAAACACTTATACTAAAACAAACAAAAAAAACAGTGGAGACTATTATGCAAAATTACAAATCAAACAAATATTAACTAACCTTAATGTTTCAGTATTCAGGTGAACTCAAATAAAAATTATGCTCCTTATCCTTTTCTGTAAAATCAACTACACTAACCAACGAATGAGCAAAGTACGATCCAATGAATAAAGAACTCAAACAAATTGTTACTTTGTATCCAAATGAGTTTGATACTTAATTTCCGTAAGTATACGCTGTGATTATGATCACCTTTCAAGCTTATATATTATATGAAATATGAAAGCAACAGGTGCGCTCAAGGTAATGAAAGGAAGTCCATGCTTCTAGACCTAATAGGAACATGGAAATGCAGTAAATTCATATACCTATCCCGTTATTAATCAAATATTCATATAATCATAAAACTTTTAAATAATGAATCAAAATCAATTAAACCTCAAACAGATATTTTCAAATTTGTCAATCAAAAGCGACGTAAGAATTAGAATGTAACAGCAATTATGATCAATTAACAGCTAATACAAATCTATTCCTATTCCGACAATACAATAAGCGAATTCCTTTAAAACAAATCCAAACATAAGTCAGTATCATTGACTTCCTATCAATTCACTAGTATTTTATATGTTTAATAATGTACCGGTCCGAAGTAAGTGTCATACTGCAAAGTGTCCTCTGAGTATATAGTCTGTTTGTCGCAAGTATATGGTCAATAGTTAGCAATTTAGTGTCTTCTCAATCAGCCTCGTGGTAGTGAGAACAACAACAAATAGTTACAGTAATTTAATAAAACAAACTTCGTATCTATATGCACATGGTTTGTTCAGTTAACCAATATCGCAGAGACAATTCTTCATTTAAATTATGAAGTGAACTGACTATCCGTCAGTTTTATGCGTCATACTGCCTGCACTGGTAACTGCATCTCTAACCCTGGGTGAATATTTAGATATTTCATTCATTAAACTAATTTCCACTCAATTAAAAATTTGAACTACAATTACAAAATATAAATACGAAACACAAAAAGATAATAGAATCAAAATAAAACACAATCACACAAAATCTGTCCATCTTTTAACTGCAGAAATGTTGCAGGTTTACAAAAGCCTCAAACAGTGATAAGCTAATTAATAGTTTAGACTAGCATGTGACATTACCCTTAAATCACAAATTATATTGTCTCACCTTTCCACTGCAAATTGGCAGGATTACGAAAGCCCTGAGCAATTGATCCAGTCTTATACAAGCTTATATAGGGTGGCGATGTAATTTATTAAACTTCCAATTCCCTTATCATGTCTAGCTATACATATATTATATATGTGTCACCACAGTCGTACTTGTCTGGTCAGTTAGGGGCATTTTGGTCAAGGTCAGTGAACAGAAAGAAAAGACAGCTAGTGCAAACTACGAATTTGTTGCAAATAAATTACGCAGATGCACATTATTAAAAGTATTAAAAACAATTAACTAGCTACATGTAATTACTACGAATTTGTTGCAAATAAATTACGCAGATGTACATTATTAACAGTATTAAAACAATTAACTACAACACTATCCTCTCTTACACACTCACTCACAAACTTGGAACACAAAATGATCACTTACCCAACTACATGTAGCAATCTGTCTGGTGTGTTAACATTTAAAAAAAAAAGCAGCGGAGCATTAACATTAATTATGAAAGAGAAAGACAAAAAGAAGGAAAGTCGAAAGTTCAGGTTTCAGAGTTAAATTTAAATTTGTCCGGATAATAAGTGAAGCTACGGTGAGGCGTTGATGTCCTCATCGTGGTACTGGGTGCATATGCTGTCAGTCGATGTCATGGGCGTGAAATGTTTGTCGATGTCGTACGTTCCTGGTCCGTTGTCTATCCAACGTGGTCTGTTGAAGCTGTTGGTGCATTGACGTTGTCGTCCTTGTCATCGTCTTCATCCTCGTCGTCGCCAGTCGACAGGTTACCATCTTCGAGGCCTTGGTCGATCTGGTCCATGATGCATGGTAACAAATAAAGTTGTGGGAGCGGGAAGGCCATTCTGACGATCAGATGCTCCTTGTCGTCTACATGTGTTTAATAACAGCTGCAACCATGCTGCCTTTACTGACTCGCTAGTGTATTTCTTATAAAAAAAATCAAAACCAGTGAACGTCGATCCGGATAAAACAGGTCACAGTCTTCTCTATGGTGTTGAACGGATAGAGGCGGTAAATGGAAGCTGTATATTGCATCTCATCAAGAGGAATGCAAATAAGTCTCAGTTCTTATCTGAAGAAAGCTTATGATATACTTGCTGATGATCCTCCACGAAGGAAAACAGAAATGTTCACAGTACTTGTTGGTCTTCCTCACAATCAGTAGTAGGAATAAATCCTACCAAACCGGGTTCTCCTTGATCGCAATAATTATTTCAATGAAAACATCTTTTAAATGAAAGCCGGGTTCTCCTCGATCTCAGTAATAAATATTTTGAAGAAAACTCTTCAAAGCCGGGTTCTCCACCATGTCGTGTTTGGGATCGGTGTGTTGAGTTATTGGCAGTAGGAGAGGTACATAAATATAAAGCAGCAAGGAGAGACTTGTAATTCCGGAGTCATATCAAGAGTATTTATTATCTCCAAACTTTGGAGACTCAAATCCGTCACATCATACGAACTTCCACATATTATGTAAAATACAAGATGAAGAGAGAGCCAGCTAGAAAGAGGGTCTTGATCTAATGGTGATCAAAACTGAACTCCTTTAAGAAAGCTAGAACATGTAATATTTATCCAGAAGGATACAAGTAATATGAGGGTAAGTAACATTGTGTCAAAGGGACAAAGACATGAATGAGAGCCGCCAAGACAATGGACTATTCCGTAGTTTTATGTATGGGCTTAAACATAACAGTTTTTATTTATTTATTATTTATTATTTATTCGGCAATTCACAAAAAATATAACAATGTAAATATAGGTAAACTAACATTAATAATAATAATAACATTATTTACAAATGCACAATTTTCTTGGAGGTCCTCTGAGTGCATCAGTTGGCTGCCGGGGAAGAGGAAGGCAAACTAAATCACTGTGACCGTAATGGTCCCTCTTCCCGACCAACTGGTGCACCCAGAAGACCTGCAAAATATAGCATGAAGGTAATTAAAATGTATTTGTAAAACATTTCATAAACAAACCAGCTAACAAAAACAAAGCACAAGGAGGAATTCAAATTAATATGTATGATGACACTAGGTCATGACACGATACCGAGCATTAACATGAGGAATTAAGTCTGGCTTAAAAACGATTGCATAAAATATGTAGTAGGTAAACTGAAACCATGAAGTATAAAACTGAGCAAAGAATAAAATGTGAGAGCATGTAGTCAGCGCACTGACAAAAATGACTAAAATCATACAAATTAATCGGTATATAAAGTTATGAAAACATGGTAAAGGAAGTGAATAGTTACATATGCTTAGTGGGCTTCAGGTGAGTAAGGAAACTAGGAGAACTAATACATTAAAGAATCAGTACTTCATATTATATATTATATTATGCAAACAATTTATAAAGAAGCTGCGTTTGAAATGTCCAGAAGTATTTAAATAATGGAAGAAAAAAGAAAGACAAAAGACTCTAAAGACATAACAATGATAAAATCAAGATAGCAGTTTCGGTTCAAGAATTTTATAAAGAAGTAGACGAATGAATGATTACAAAATATACCGTAATTATTACATTAATCTCTCGTAAATTAAATTAAACAAAGACTTCAAGAGAAAAAGTTAATCAAAGAAGATATGTCTTTTCAGCCTGTGTTGCCAGGTCTGAAACTTAGAAAGTACAAAGTCAACACGCAAGTCCCGGGGTAGTTCGTCCCACAGTCTAGGAAACACGTACATAGCGGAGTCACTTAAGCGTTTAGTACGAGCCATCAGGTGATGGAACCTGATATCTTCTTGTCTTCTTTGTATGACTTTGATTTTTGAAGAGATATCACTGCTCTCGACAATGTTGTAGAGAGCTTTTGCAACGAAGTTGATGAGTAAGTATTTCCTACGGGATTCTAGGGAGACCCAATTCAGGAGTCTCAGACGCTCGGGATACGGCATCTGCTGCCTGCGCTGTTTCAGGATGATACGCGTTGCTCTCCTTTGAATACTCTCAAGTCTGTCACAGAGATTCCTATTGGTGGGGTTCCACGCAGGTAAGCCGTACTCTAGTATTGGTAGTACTAGCGATTTGTAAAGTGCCAGAAGAGCTGAAGTTGCTAAGCCTGATGACATGGAGGTGATCAATCCCAGCAATCTATTGGCTCTGCGGGTAATATAATCAACGTGATCATCCCAAGACAGCTTGGTATTGATAATCACACCTAGATATTTGGTTTGTAAGACTGACTCGATGTGAGCTCCATTCAAAAGATATACTGGTTCGACAACGTTTTTCCTTGAACATGAAATTCGCATCACTTTCGTTTTGTTCACATTTAGCTTCATTCCATTGGAAACACACCAGTGCGAAACCCTGTCAAGATCACGTTGTAATATTGCAGAGTCTGTGATATCACGTACAGGTCGATAGATGATTGTGTCGTCCGCGAACAATGCACATGGTGATTCCAAGGTATTAGGTACATCGTTGATGAACAAATTAAACAAAAGCGGACCTAGGACACTCCCTTGAGGGACCCCGGAAAGAACAGGAGCCCACTCAGAGAAGGAACCTTTGTATAGGACACGGTGGCGTCGTCCGCATAGAAAGGATTTCATCCATGTCCAGAGGTTACCGCCAATATTGAACATTTCTGAAAGTTTACAAAGCAAGACGTCGTGGGGCATCTTGTCAAATGCACGCGAAAAGTCTAAGTAGACTACATCGACAGGACATGAACGCTGACCATCCAGGCAGGTAAGCCACTCGTTCGTAAGATGTAATACTTGGGTTACACAGGATTTACGCTTTCTAAATCCATGCTGAATGCTGGTGATAGGGCAGTTAGCACTGAGATGGTTTTCAATTGCGCTCGCTACAATAGATTCCATCATCTTACTGGCGACTGAGGTAAGCGCAACAGGTCGATAATTTGAGGGATCTGACCTGTCACCAGATTTAAAAACGGGACAGACATTCGCTACCTTCCATGATCTCGGAACTTTGCCTGCCGACAGTGACAATGAGAGAATCCGCTGAAATATATGTGAAGACACCGCGGCAGTTCGCTTTAACAGGACAGGCGACAAACCATCCACGCCAGGGGCCTTATTCTCTTGAAGTGAGTCCATGCGTCGATAGATATCACTGGTCGAAATATCAAATGACTGCAAGCATTCGATCGGAAAGTCACATTTCGGTGGAATATCTGGCACACATCTTTCCTCTGAAAAGGATGATTGAAAACAACTGAGGAACTTACTTGCGATGTCGGAGGGTCTACTGTAGACTTCATCATCAACAGCAAGAACTGGCGGAGGAGCGTGGTGGTATTTCCTGCGAAGGAGATTATGGATGCACTTGGTCTTTCTATGGGGAAGGATTATAAAGATATAAAGTTGGCTTTTAAGTGCATTTCAAATATGAGGGTACTTTACTGGGTTTTGGGACAATACTACACAACAATATGATGATGATGGTTATGATTATTTCATCATTTTTATTAATATTTAAATCTTTTACCAGCATATGTCTCCTGTTGGTTTTGTTGTCTTGTTTTTTCGGCCAATCATTGTGCAACCAGCTCTTTCCTTCCAAATAAGGAGAATGCTTCACACATCCAAGCGCATAAACACAATTATCACACACATGTATTTCAATTCACCATAACCCTGTTTTTAGGTAACTAGTTGCCATCTCGTCAACCAGTAAACCACATCTTCCTATGTTCCTCGCGTTGCAATCCCCGACCCATTTTCTAGAAAAACTAGAAGAATAAATGGGTCAAAAGTTCACGCTAATATATTCTGACGTAGGGTCAAACCATACTACGAAGTAGGTCAACAGCCACGCATCAATGCATATCAACCATGTACTTACATGCTTACCAAACACCACACTTTGAATAGTGTGCGATTTTTATAACTTGTTCGCGTGTGTGCGTGTGTGTGAGTGTGTACGTACCGGTATCTATATAGCTCTCCCTGCCTATACATACTGAACCTGGTACGGTTGGTGCATCTGCAGTGGCTGAAAGTTTTGGTCGTGAGAGTTTTGCATGATGGTTTAGGCTAGATTTCCAGACCTGCGACTTACTCTTTCATTCATGTCCGTGAATCTGTGTAATGATGGCTAGAAGACGATGATTATTGATACTGCTGACGATGATAATGGTGATGATGATGCTGATAATTTATAATGACGATGATGACAATGACGAGAGTAGTGGTGATCATGATGATAATGATAATGCCTATAAATAATATTGATAAGGGTCTATATATATATATATTTATATATATATATTTTTTTTTTTTTTTTTGGGGGGGGGGGCACTGTTTGTTCAACAATATCCTCTTTCCTTCCAAGAAAGGAAAAGGTTTCACACAAATACAAACACAAATGACCTAACGCATAGACAAACTAAAATCAAGATAGAGTTTAACCGTGGACCTATAGACTATAGGCCTACAGCTAACACGAAGCAAAAACACGAAGTTGCAAACCATCCAGAGACTCCTAATATTAATAAATTGCGTTACTGACAAATTAATTATGATGATTACAAATCTTTATTCTCAGTTTTCTTATGTATAGGTCTAACTGATTTTCTTATAAAACTTAAGATATGGCGTATAATTATATTTAATACTGAATGAACGCCATTAAACTATTACCAACAACAACAACAACAACAACACCTACAGCTAACTCGTTATACAAACAATCACATTTCCCAGAAACCTTTCCCTGCCCTGCACATGCCCTGGGTTTACGTAACTAGCTCTTGCCATCACTCTATCGATCGCATTCCGATTTCATCAACCAGTACGCAAACTAAATAATTGCATCCAACTTCCTACGCGTTCCTCTCTTTTATCTACGATGAACTTGAACAGTCATTTCACGACATGAATTTAGAGCCTACAAGTTGCCATTGCAATCCAACGTGCTCCCGAGGGACACACCACCTTCTTCGGTAACCTAACTGGCTTTATGGATTGCTAGTAGAAAAAAGAGATGATATTATGTATATTTAAAAAAAAAAATATTACAACAAAGTTATATTTTCAGTAATAGAGTCATCAAGGTCTCTTTTTTTTCTAACTTGCCTTCCCCAAATCTTTTCCTTCACCTTCAGAGTTGATGTAATCAAAGTAATCTTCGTAAATTAAGCTTTATCTTGTGTACAAACCAGCCTTCTATGTTCTAGATGACAATAGTGAATATGTGTCATCATTTTCCTTAATTTGTTTTTAGTTTTTAAATCAGGGTTCCGAAATCGTTCATGCCTCCTACATTAAATTGGTTTGCATAAAAATAATGAACGTTACATTGATGGATAGATTACATGTACATGTAGAAAGAGTAAGCATACTTCTATGGTGTATTCATTAATTAGACAAAGCTAGCTGGTTTATGTGAGGATTTATATATCATATGTGTTTCAATGTTTTATTTGTTATTGACATTAAACTGTTCCATGGCATCTCGAACTGAATGCTTTATCTTTCTTGTGTAGGAAACTATGAAATTTTGACATGATTGTTTCAAGTCATAATCAGATGCAAAAGGAGTCAAGATGACATAATGAAAATATATACAGAGATAGGTAGAATGATTAGATATTTATATATAAGGAGATAGACAACTCCTCCCACCCCCCCCCCCTCCCCGGGTGGAAGGAGGTCTGCTTGAGAGATTGAAGACACATTAAAAAATAAAAGGAAAATAGGAATGAGAGATATAGCACGGTGTGAAGAAGAAAAAAAGATTAACAAATACAAAAAACTCAAAATAAGTACTGTACAAGAAAGAGAAAGTGAGGGAGACATAAAAAAGAGAGAGATATAGCAAGATGTGAGAGAAAGATGAGAATATTGTCAACTGCACAGATTTCATTGGTTAGGAAAATGGGAGCAAGAGAAAAAAATGAAGTCGTGATGAGGAGAGCAGAGGTATCGTGCATAATGAAAAATTAAAAAACCGTATGAGAGGATGATTGAGAGATGGAAACAGAAGCACATATCAGACAGACAAGAGAGAGGATAGAAATTATTGGAAAGAAGAAAATTTACAAAGGAAGACAATAAATAAATGAACCCCCATGTTTGCCATGTGCCCATTATGCACAACTTTGGTCCCGTCTGTCACGATTTCTGACAAGTTTGAATAAAATAAAATCATGACTGTTAGAGAAAATGTACACTTATTATTGAGAGAGAGGGAGAGTTATTGAAAGGTGGAACTAGAAAAGATACAAGGGAAAATGATCAGGTTAGATGGGGAAAAGATACAGAAAGGAAGATGGAGAAAGATGAAGGGTACGTGGGTGTGATATGATGAGACAGACAAAAATATACAACTCTGAGAAAGTACAAACATAATAGCGAAGGGAGGTGAGATGAGAAGAGAAAACAAACGACCAGAACATATATAAATGGCCTGCAGAGAGAGAAATGATAAAGAAAAGCATATAATAATAAGAAAATAGAAGTTATGCCCTTCATACCAGGGGCGGCGATTTCTTTTCATGACCGGGGGGGGGGGGGGGGACGAAATGCGAGGAACGAGGGAGGAGTGACGTAATGAGCCAAAACGTTTTTTTTGGGGGAGGGGAGAAAAAAATTCGCATCATCATCGCTCTTACAATTATTACATGCAGGCCCCGCGGAACCGTTTTTCAAAGTTGGAGGGGGGGGGGGTAAAGTATTTGCGATCAGATAGAGCAAAGCAATTAAGTTGGGTAAACTTTGGCGTGGGGTCCAGGGGCAAAGCCCCGGCGGGGGTCAAGGGGTGGAGCCCCATGAAGCTCAGAGTTTATTATGTTATGCGAGGGAGCATAGCTCCCGAGCCAGAAGATTTTTGCATTTTTATTTGTCTAAACGCTGCACTCTTGGGCCCTCCAAAGCCTAATAGTGTGTTGCAGTCTTTAGTCAGTATTTGCTGTACATTATTTTTGTGTACTTTTTCAAATTTCCCGGGGGGGGGGGGACGACGATCCCCCCTACAAAAATCGAGGGGGGACGTGTCCCCCCCCCCCGTCCCCCCCCCCCGGGATCGCCGCCCCTGCTTCATACCAACACCTGGATGTAAGAAAGCATGTAGGAGCGAAGAAGAAGAAGACTGGAAGAGGAGGCAGACTGAAAATGAGAAAACAAAAAAGATCTTGAATATTAAAGAGAATAAAAGGAATGAGAGAAAAATTTGGAAGGTAGAGTGATAAGAAAGAATGAAAGTGAGAAAACGTGAGAACAGTGCAAGCGAGATAGAAGAGAAGAGTTAAATATTCAAAGAAAGTTGATCAAGGTAAAAGAGAAAGGAAAAAAACCCAGAGAGAATGCGAGGAAAGTAGAACGGAATGAGGACATCTATTAGACCAAGATATGTATCTATTCCTTGTCTCATCTCATGTATCTGCATTTTGCTCGTCAGTAGAAAAACAAATTATTGAAAAAGAATTCATCAATATTTATTGATTATGCTAATTAAACGATGTTATGGCGTCATCTATATTATTAACAAGTGGCAACGGTGTATTATTGCATGGGTTCCATCGATGTATTCACGAGTTCTATAAATGAAAGCGAATGTATTTTCAATTGATGCATTTACAGGCACAATGAGGGATATTTATCTTTGAGATGACCGTAAAGCAAAAATTCATCTTATTATGGAGAGGAGGGCGATTGCAGCTAGGCGAAGGATTGAATGGAATAAAGGATTGAATGTTGCTAGTTTGTATATTTTGTTGTGTGTGCAGGTGTGTGTGTGTGTGTGTGTGTGTGTGTTCAACTAATTGACGGATTGTAGATGAACACTTGATAATAATAATAATAGTTCCTTTTGATGACGTTCCTCACCCATCTCAGCAGAACATCTCAACATTCCTGACAAGGTAAAAACTTCACACATGCACGAGCCCCCCCCCCCCCCCCCCCCCCACCATCCAATCGCACAAGATAGTGCAAACCGTACAGACACAACATCCCTCTATTTTGACTAGCAGGCACTGAAACAATCATCCATATCCGAATAATCACATACCAATCACATAATCACACGCTCCATTCATTAGAAAATAAGACAAATAAGCAAAATCATTTTTTTTTCTTTTCATGTTTTTTTTCTCAGATTTTATATGTGGTTTCATAGAACAATGGATGTTTTGTTGCATATAGCAGCAAATAGTATGATAATCAAATCAACAATAACAATTATTATTATAATAACATTGATGATAATAAAAAATTATCATAAAAATACTTTATCAAATGCCCCCTTTATATTTTTTATTTACCTTACACATAACAAATTTGTCTAATTATTGTTTAACCATATAAACTATACTGTCTATAGAGTATATCATTCCTTGGCAGAGTATGCACTGGACTGGTAGGACACGCCTTCTGTCATAGCACTTGGCGATAAGAGTATTGTTGTGCGCCAGATATTGCAGATCGTAACATCACCTGATTTATTGGAGGTACTTTTTAAAGTTGAAGAGGCTCACTGGTTGAGGTTTTCTCAGCTTCTATTGATTTCATAGAATTTGTTGGTTGGAAAAAATAAGAAAAGAGGATAGGAGAAATGAAATTCTTTAAAAATGAAGATCAGAGGACAGAAAAGAAAAATTAGCAACTGATGACTAAACAGAAATGAAAAGTTTAGATTATGTTTGGGCAAAACATGTTGGGAAAAAAAGGTTCTTCTGAAACTAACATTTTACTTCTTTAGGCATATTTTTTCCCCAATAATACTATGCACAAGCAATATATATTTAAAACTTGAAACAGATGTTACTCTAGATCTATCTATTGTTATGCCTTATGGTGACAACAATCAACATTAGGACTTTAAAAAATTAAAAAAAGTATAGATTACTTGTCATGCTCGTTTAGTTCTCTTCCAACAGTGGCGGATCCAGAGGGGAGGGGGGGGGGGGGGGGGGCACAGGGGGCACGTGCCCCCTGCCCCCCAAAAAAATATGTTAAAATCAGCCCTAAATTCGCCCAAAATGTACTGAAAAACAGGGACGTGTGCCCCCCCCTCCCCGGCCCCCCAAAAATAAAATAACAAAATTTATTATTAAAAAAAATATAAAAAAAGCCAATGGCTGACCTAAAAAGGTGACCCTACCCCCCCCCCCCCCCTCCCCCCCCCCAACGGAGCAAAATGTCAAAAAAAGTGTCCTCTTACCCCCCCCCCCCCCCCCCCGCACCCCGCCCCCGCTTATTCAGCCGCCGGCTGAGTCGTTACGATTTTTTTTGGGACCTAAAACAAAAAAAAGTGTCCTCTTACCACCACCCCCCCCCCCCCCCCCGGGAAGAAATTCCTGGATCCGCCCCCTGTCCAATGTGTTAAAAATTGTCACATTGGAAAAGTAACTGGATGGAAACTAAATAATCAAACAAAACCTGTCGATGGACAGAAAATCTATTATCTCAAAAACCCACAATGACAGTGACAAAATTATTTTGTCGAAAAATGAATAGCACAATAGATTACCTGCCGGTTCCTGGTTATGATGATCAATGCAATATACTTCATCATGGATGTAGGTAATGTCAGCCGTCCTTGGCCTTGGCAACACAATTGAACATTCCAACACATTCACTTTCGTGCGGTCGCTGCACAATCTTACTTTCTAATCTTCATAATCTTACTCTACTCCTACTCTTGGTCTTAGCAGCAACTGTGCTTTCTAAACAATCTTCTACAGTTAACCATTTCACTGCACAATCCAGAAAATTCAAACTTTTTTTCTCACTAAACGGGATAGTCTATTCAGTATAGTAAAAACAAAGTAAACACGGACGTACGACTGACTACGTACCTAGCACTGTACTGCAGCGTAAAACAATGGTATGAAGCGAGTGATTGGTCATTAGCCCGTCAGAACGCAAAACATGCAATAAGAAAAGTATTCTGATTAGCCATTCATATTGTAAACAATGCCCGAGATCCTGATAAGATTTCAATTACATCTTTACATAAACTGACAAAAAAAGACACCGGTAAAGGCGGTAGTCGGTAAATACAAAGAGTGGGTCACGACATGAAACGAAGGAGAGAACACCTCGGCATTGGGCTCGGTGTAAGTGAAGAGAGATAGAAACTAACAGACAAAGATCGAGATCAGAGAGCTGAAAGTAGAAGGACTAGAGTCTAGTACTAGAGAGAGAGACAGATAGAATCATGTTAGGCTAGCTAGCTCGCTGCATGCAATGGCTGCACGCTGGCGCGCCAAAACCGACCTGGCCGCCTGCACATCACGGCGCACCACTTATCACCAATTTTTGCACACGTCACATGGACGTTGTGTGACCTCTACCAGGTCAGTGCGTCTAGCACGCCTGCTGCGGAAACGGAAGCTCCCCGAAAATCCCATTGATGGGCACTTCATCGAGAGATGGCGCTGTGCGCCATTCACTGAGAAAGGGCGGGGATTTCAGTAGTGGAGACCCGCTTTAAGCAGAGCATGTTTCTGATTTAGCAAAGAAAGAGAGAGAGAGAGAGATAGAGAAGAGATATTTTCACGAATCTTATTGCTTTTTAAAGGTACTTTTTCATGTACTTTCACATTTAGTCACAATATGTCTGATAAATGATCATCCGTACCAGGTCAACACAAATTGAAAGGCAACTGCATTTGAACCTCGGGTCATCTCCCATTAATCTCTCTCTCTCTCTCTCTATTTTTCGCAATACAATTGGATAAATGTACGTGCCTATATGCTCCCTCCCCCTTTGGTGCTACGTCACTGACTTACAACTTTATCTAGTTGATTCCAGAGAGTGAGTCTTACCATTAAAACACTCTGGAAACTAGGATGATAAAGGAAATATGGCTACCTTTTCCCAGGGTTTTAAATTGCTGGCTCTTAAAAGTGCAAAATCTGCCATGGTGATGAAGAAAACGAGATATGTTCAATTTAGATGTTTGTATAATTCGTGTACATAATGATGATACAAAGTTTGGTTTACATACAGTAGCGTAAAAAGTATAATTGTTCTCTATGTCAGAGTCCTGCAATCCTATTATTATCCCTCGGGCTGAGCTCTTTTTTGTTTAAATTAAATGTCTTAACAAAAGGCAATATGTTACGAGTTATTGTCTTCAAGTCGTATCCGGACACCTACCCCCTAGAACCCCCCCCCCCGGATAACCACCCCTAGGATAATCACCCTCTAGGACAACTACCCCAAAGACAACTACCCCTAGGATAGTTTTCAGGGGTAGTTGTCCTAGAGGATGGTTGTCGAAGGGGGCAGTTGCCCGGATGTAGTTGTCCTATGGAGTAGATGTCCGGGGGTAGTTTTCCTAGTGGGGATAGTCGTCCTAGAGGGTGGTTGTCCTAGGGGTAGTTTTCCTAGGGGGTTGTTGTCCTAGAGGGTGGTTATATTAGGGGTTATAGTTATGTCGTCTTAAAGACGTCTTTCTTTAACTAAAATACATAAATATGACGTCCATATGACGTCTTCCTATGGTACAAGTTGACGTCTTAAAGACGTCTTTCTTTGACTAATAAGACGTAAAAATCACGTCAAAATATGACGTCCTCATGATGACGTGCGCGGGTGCACAGTCATGTCTTTTTGACGTCGTGTTATGTTGTCTTAAAGACGTAGTACAAGACGTAAATATGACGTGATATTTACCAGTCTCTGCTATCAGGGTTGATGTTTTTTAAATATGTTTTATTAATAAGTTTCAGGTTTACATCTAAATGAATAGGATTTGGAGTTGTTTGATTATCAATGGTCACAGATAATTTTGGTCTAGATCTAGGCCTAAATAAAGTTGACAAGCACCGCGTCCCGATGATGCAACTGAACGAACGGATGGCACTGATAATGATATTGATAAGTAAAGCCATCAGAGTCCACATCTACTAAATATTTTAACAAGAGTTAATCCACTTGGATTATCAAAAAAAATCATGCTTCGTAGATTATTTTAAGGTGTTACGTTAAATCTAGATTTAAATTAAATCGATGATTGGTGAATTAGATTCATGATGACGATCAAATCTGGAATAAAACAGTTTGATCTTGATGCAGATGAGCACCGAAATTCCCAGGGGTGGGCCTGCCGGAACCAGAAATCTAATGAGTTTAAAAAGGATTTCACGTGTATGCAATATTCGATGTCAATGTGTCTTGCTCCCAACGTAAGCTTGCTTTACTGAGTTTTTTAGGAGGTGTTAATCATGTGATGCAAGCAGCAAACAAAATCTGTTAGTGCGAGTAAAAAATCGTCCGGTTTCTGCTAGGATGGCGCTATTCATTGCTGATCTGTTGTTACCAATGAGAGCTTTTCACAAAATAATTGTAGGGATTCGGGGTGAACAATTTTGTGGCATTTTTCTGATTCTTTCGTATCATTTATCAAGTATTCGAGCGCCCATATTTCAGAATTATAAAGAAGAATTGGTTTTATTCAGTTATCGAAAATGTGTAAGTATGGTATTAAGGATATTTGGTCTAAAGGGAGAATGTTTCGTTGGCTAAACACAACCTTTTTGTCTTCGTTGAATAGGTTCGTTTATAGCGTGTGTAAACGTGCCTGATTCTTTGAAGACAATTCCTAACTATTTGTTTTCCTTACTTGTTTCTTTGCCAGTGTTATCAAATAAAAACACTTTTCTATTCAACATTCTGCCTGCCTTGGATTAAACATACTTTTATTTGTCTTTTCCGTATTTAATATATTTAATATTCAAAGTGGTTTAATGCTGTTTAAAGTCCAATCTCCGTTTCAGATACAAAAGACATGATTTTTGTTCTCCCGAATGTAATGTTACTGGGTGACAATTATTTCCAAATGAATCTATAATATCATTTAATTATAAAGAAAAAATTGTTGGGCTTAATACACAACCTTGTTTTACCCCTACCGAAGTGGGGAAAGATTGGGTTATTTTTGTTTGCAGATAAACAGAAAGTAGTACATCTGCGTACATATTTTTGATGAAAACGTAGAATGGACTGGTTATATTTGGGTTTTTTATTTGAAGAAAAGAGCGTTTCTGTTAAAAAAATCGAACGATTTGCAGAAGTCAACAAAGCACACGTAAAAATGTTTCTTATCTTGAAACATTTATCTACAAGTGTTGTTGTTTTGTTTGAGTGAATATATGTTCACTAGTCCTGCAATCTTTTAAAAAACTTATCTGATTAGCGGTCATTATGTTGTTTTCTTCAAAGTATGTTTGAAGTATATTGTAGAGTATTCTTGAACATAGTTTTGCAAGGGAGCTTGTAAGGGCTATCCCTCTATAATTGGAGGGGTCCTAATTGTCTCCTTCTTTGAATACTGGTTTGATGAGATTATCCCTCTAAATATCGGGGTAAATTCCCGTTTTTTAGATAGCATTTATTATATCTACATATGTTAAATGCGGACATTTCATGAGGATAATCATTTCATTCAATAAATTATCAATATCGCCCGATTTCCTTCTTTTGAGAGTATTAATTGCATCTAAAACTTCTTTAACTGTGATAGTAGAATTAAGTTTTTGTGTATTAAAGGTTGTGCGTTTAGTCTTTTTTCATTATCAAATTTAAGTTTGTAACCTTTGTTCATTAGCTATTTGAGGTGATCGTACCATTCTTTAGCTGTTATAAAATATATATGGACGCATTATCTGTGTATTTTTCTTTCATTCTGTTCACAGGTCTCCAAAAAAGATGGAGAGTCTCTTTTATCTAGCGAGAGTAATTTATCAAACGCATGTTTTTGTGTACGCTCTGTGATTATTACTTGTTATTCTCCGAAGGAGTTTTTGTTCGCATGAACCTTTTAGCCATAATACGTTATTCCACGGTGTTTTTCTCAGATCTCTACATAATTTTTTGGAAAAATCAGTTGTAGCTTGAATCTATATATCAAATAAAACAATGATTTTGTCCCTTTTTCTTGACCTTAACTCTCATCTTTTGTTTTACGAAAACGCCAGCAGCGACCTTTGTCGACTGTTTCGTTTATTCTTCTTTTGTTATCCTTTTTTGTTTAAAATATTTTAATAAGATTTTTAACAATCTAAATTGATTTGTTCGGGTTCATTTGCATTGCTGTTTGTCATGTTATTTGGTGAATACAAATGATTGAAGGGTCATCGTCATACTGATCGGATAATGGAGGGAAGAACTATCCAAATTCAAAAAATATAGCATTGTTAACTAGTGAGGCACTACACACACACAGTAATCATCGATTGAGATACCTCTTGTGTTATAGAGAGTTGCTGTTTCCATTGTCTAACCGAATAATCTTCAGAGTTGAGCAGTTATGCGGATAGATCCAAATTTTGTTTTCCATAATTAGTAGTGACTTGCTGTATCGACAAGTTTGTACGTTGAGGGGGTTGTGTCTGAAACGTAAGCACTAAGTAGAGAGTGTACTGATGGATCATATGAATCAAGTCTGATTTAGTCACATTCTGTTCCTTTTGTGTTCCATACAAAAAAAAATCATTCGAGGTTTCCCAATATCTCTATATTTATTCAAGTTCTCAATGTGTGTGATGAACTAACAGTTTGGAATATACATACACAGTTAAAATTTTTGTGAACAAGTTGTTTAAAAGTTTAAACAACCTCGGATTAACGGGTGACCTGATCTGAGAGTTGTTTAAAATGTTAAGCATCTCGAGTTGTTTAAAGTTTAAACACTTAGTTGATCAACATTTTGAACAAAACTTGTTTAAAATCACAATTTAAACAACCGGTGTTGTTTAAAGACGGTTGTTTAAAAAGGAGCTGTTGTTCAGTAGGGGTTGTTTACACCAACTGGGTTGTTTAAAAGAAAGTTGTTTAAAAAGAAGCTGTTGTTCAGTGGGAGTTGTTTACAACAAAAGGGTTGTATAATGGGGTATAATTTGGGTTTGATACTCTGAATAAGTGCACCACTACCTCTGGGTCTCTATATAGGTATATGAAGACTAACAATATGGTAGGGTAATTCTGCAATTCATGAATTAGCCCAAAACAGTGCCCATTTTGCATGAGCGCACATGCACGCACGTATCAACTGCATATATAGGGATGCATCATGCATGCAATCTCTATGGCAAGGAATTTAGCACACGTTATAACCGAGTGCGAGCGATCAGTGCCGCACGGCATGACGCGACGATTTTAAGTCTACCTATATTCTGACATTTGCGTACAGATATACTGACAATTTTAACTGTGAACTTACGCTATAAGTTAAAAACTTCAAATTGGTTAATAGAAAAGTGATTTCAATTAAGCCATTGAATCCACAGTCACTTAGAAGCGCGTCGGTAGCTTGGTAGGCCATGATGTGAAATAAAGCTTTCAGCCAACTCGCACTTTACTGGCACGTGACACATGACGTCATATGTAAACAACACTGTCTAAAAGCTCTCGTATAGTAAATATAGCAGTCATTAAATTTAAACAGCGAATGTTTAACAAAATTACTTTCGTTTCGAGCAACATTGTTAACAATTTGTTCAACTGTCGTTTAAGTGAACATCACTTTTTTAAGCAGAGTTTTTACTGTGTATTAGGCATTTCTAAAGCCGAAAAATGTAGGACTGAGCTTCAGCCACATAATATTCACTACATGTTCTTTCAATAATGGTAGTCCCCTTACAAGAGGTTGTTTAACGAGGACTCCTAATCCTCCTCACAGTCTGCTAGAGTTCGTTTGACCGACAGAATATTTATATAGAGAAGGCGCGATGGCTCAGTTGGTAGAGTAGTGGTCTCGTAATCCGGTGACCCGGGTTCGAAACCAAGTCGAAGCGCTAGAGCCCTTTGGTAAGGCATTAATCCTCAATACCAGGTCCATCGGAGAGGACCTAAATCCGTCGGCCGTCTGGTTGCTTGCTAACAAGCATTTATGCTTTCTTAACAGTCAGGTAAAATAACCACCACCACCATATATTTTTATATGTGTTCACCGTAAGATAAATGCGTCTCACTTACAGGCACGTAGCCAGAGTTCGATGTTTGGGGGGCACATACATGTAATCGATCGAGGTAAACAAAAAAAAAGGGTCTAAAAAAGTTCAACCGATCTTGGAAATTTTAGGCGGGCACGTGCCACCCGTGCCCCCCCCCCCACCCCCGTGGCAACGTGCCTGCTCACTTATACTAAAAATACAAATATCTGTAATAAGTTTCTCCCCAAATATTAGGAACATCCAGTTTACATTGTCTTGTTCCGTTCAGTCTTTCAACAAGTCCATTTATATTCCATGAGCTTATGGATATTTGCTTAGATAATTTGAGTCGGGTAGGGTATGGTGCCAGGATTTCCATCGTCTATCAAATACGGTTGGAAACATGTACTTCCCCCCCCCCCCCTACGCCACTAATTAACAACATTGTATAGCTTATTCCGGAGGTAATTACTACAATCAACAAAATAATTAAATGAAGAAAAGAATAAAGATGATTAAGTAAACAGTACGTATAGCTATGTAATGAAGAAACAAATGGTGATTATTAGGGGCAGAATAACCAATAACTCCAGTTGAAGTCAGAAGTCAAGTTTTGCTAATTGATACCAAAAGGCTTGAAGTCACGATAACTTTCCAGTGCAATCAAATAAAGATAGTGCTCCCTTTTTTTTCATTTCCCTCCCCTGAAAATATATTCAACTGGTCATTAGAAAGTGGCAAGCTTGCTGAATTTTACCAACAGTCGTTCACATTGCTACTCTTTAAAACAACTATAACGTGGCAATTTACTCTTTTAGATTTGACTCATAAGAATTCTTGTCTCAGGAGATTCCGCTTCGTTGATTCGACTGTTCAGGGGGTTAAGCAGGGAGAGAAAGAAGAATATTCTCACGATTACAAACAATGTATTTTTTCGAAAATAATATCGCTAGTGATATTCGTTTGTCTCGCAATGTGGTCAATAAGGAATCTAAAAGATCACGACGTTTCGTATGCTACTGCAATACTTCGTGTATTAAAGAAAGATCCCACAGATCGTTTGGCTCGCAAGCTTACCAACACCTTGCTGAACCTAAAGAAAGACAATGTGATGGATGAACCGACCTATCGTAGACTGAAACCCACACAAAAGCAACCTCCTAGAATATACGGGTTACCCAAGATACACAAACCCACAGTACCATTACGACCTATAGTGTCATGCATAGGCTCCTTTGCCTATAACCTCTCAAAGTACCTAGCTGATATTCTTTCTCCGCTCACCGGTTTGACTGAATATACGATTCCCAATTCGAGTGGTTTTGCAGAGTTCATAGCAGAGCAAACCATCGGTACTCAAGAACGCATGGTTTCGTTTGACGTAGTTTCACTCTTCACCAATGTACCGATTGAGGGCGCATGCAATGCTACATTGCAACGCTTACAATCAGACAGCAATTTGTCTACCCGGACCGCACTCTCACCGGAACAACTCACTCAACTCCTCGAGTTTGTTCTACGATCCACATATTTTCTGTATAAAGGTTCATACTATGAACAGACAGAAGGGGCAGCCATGGGCAGTCCAGTCTCGGCTGTTGTGGCCAACCTATACATGGAGAGTTTCGAAGAAGAAGCGTTGGACACATGTCCCCTCTCTTGCTTGCCTCGTGTTTGGAAGAGATACGTAGATGACACCTTCATCATAGTTCCCATCTCTGAAACAGATAAGCTACTTAAACACATGAATAGCCTTGAACCAACCATCCAGTTCACATCAGAGATAGAGTGTGAAGGGAAGATAGCATTCTTAGACACTCTAGTTCATAGACACGACAACCATAGGCTCTCCACCTCAGTCTATAGGAAGCCTACCCACACAGACCAGTACATAGCGTTTGACTCTCACCATCCCATATCGGTGAAGAGAGGTCTAGTGAAATGTCTATTTGACAGAGCTTCACGCATTGTGACAAGTCCACAACAGCCATGCACAGAACGGACCCGTGTTCGCAGTGCCCTGAGTCTCAACGGTTACCCACGCCGTTTTATACACAATACCAAGATTAGATCGTCGGAACCCAGGGATCAGAAGGTATACAAGACTTTTACAGTCTTGCCGTACATTGATGGGGTCTCCCAACAACTCAAGCGCCGCCTAGAGAGCCATGGCATTCGAACGGTTTTCAGATCAGATACCACCCTACGTCAACAACTTACACGCCCCAAGGATCCAATTCCTCCACATAGACGGGACGGCATTGTGTACAACATCCCTTGTAAAGGATGTGATAGATCCTACATCGGTGAAACTGCCCGTCCGATAAAAGAAAGAATCACTGAGCATAAGAGGGACGTCAGACTCCGTCGAACTGACAACTCAGCCGTAGCCGAACATGCTTGGGACAACCAGCATCAACCAGACTGGGACGGGGTTCAGTGCCTTTCCCAAGAACGGCATTGGTATACACGGAGGGTAAAAGAAGCTATCAATATCCGTCTCAATCCTAATAATTTCAACAGAGACAACGGGATCGATATCCCCGAATTTTGGATGCGGACGATACGCCGCCATGACACTCGCCGTCCTGCCAGCCAACAACGGTCGATTCCATTCAGCAGACGGCCCGAGCCAGCGGCCCGTTGATTGGTCGAGTACCGTATGCGTCGGCCAATAGGCCTGGTGCATCAGCCGAACCAGCGGCCGAACCAGCGGCCTTGGTGATTGGTCGATCACCGTGTGCGTCGACCAATAGGCATTGGGCGTTATTGTTCCAATTATCGATCGAATTTTAGACCGCTTTACGGTCCTCCCGTAAAGTATAAAAGACCCTTGCTTACAACAGTTTTTATCACCTGACGAAGTATTGCAGTAGCATACGAAACGTCGTGATCTTTTAGATTCCTTATTGACCACATTGCGAGACAAACGAATATCACTAGCGATATTATTTTCGATACTATATCCGCAATGAGTAATATATTTAGCATTAATGTATTTTTTTTTTCATCCTCTCTTCAATGCTATTTTTAGACCTAAACATTCAACAGCTACTGCCCTTGCAAAACTTGTAAATCAATGGTCGTTGAATATTGATAACAAAGAAATTTCTGGAGTTTCTTTCATAGATCTTCGTAAGGCTTTTGATACTGTTGACCATGAGCTACTTCTACATTAACTAGCTTGTATAGGTTGTAGTAATATGACTATTTATTGGTTCAAATCATATTTAGGGGATCGACAACAAGTCACCCAATTTAAAGGAGCCAAGTCGCATCCATCAACCATCAAATTAGGTGTGCCACAAGGTTCAATTCTTGGTCCCCTTTTATTTTCAATATATGTTAATAGTCTACCTGAATGTACTCCTGAAGGTATCATAAATATGTATGCTCACGATACGACACTTACCGTCAGTGCAAATGATGCAACTGTTGTGGAAGAAAAATTAACAGTTGCATTAAACAGAGTCATGGCATGGATTAAGGAAATCTTTCACCATTTCATTAAATGGCAATTTGATCTAAAGAAATCAATTCACCAAATGCTTAGGACTTTTGATAGATGAGGAATTGAAAAGGTCTAAACAAATCGAAAACGTAAGTAAACTTACCCAGAAAAACATTAGCATTAAAAAGAGAGCAAAGAGTTTTTTGCCTCAAAAATCCTTAAAGTTACTTTATTATACAGTCTAGTGTTGCCACGATTAGATTACTGCTCTGTTTTATGGTCGAACAGATTTCATTCGCATACAACTAAGCTGCACAAAATTCAAAAGAGGGCCGCAAGAATAATATTGAACTGGACATATGACACACCGTCGGCTGATTTGTTCACAAGTCTTAAATGGATGACACTAGACAAGCGGTTTGAGTTAAGTCGCGTTATGATGATATATAAATGCGTTCATAACTTAGCACCTTCTTACCTTCAGGTAGGCTTAATCAATCCTAATGCTGTACATGAGCATCATACAAGGCAAATAGACAGTGGATGTTTACGTGTGCCTAAATTTCACACTGATTGTTAAAAGTGTAGCCCAATTGTTTCTTCCATATTTGAATGGAATAAGCTAGATAATTCGTTGAGAACGGCTTCCTCTGTCAATTCATTTAAGAGATTGATTAAACAAAGTTGTAATTTGTGAATGGCTCAGCCGAACATACACTACGTGGATGTTCTGTAATATTTACATGACTTATTCACATAATTGCGACTTAATCAATATTTTCCTATTGACATTACTGTTTACTAGATTAATAATATATGTTTATTTTGCAAACGAGTACTATTTGTTTAACTGTGCTGTATAAACGTTATAAACGCTGTAAATATGTTCATGTTTATTCAGGGCCCCATGGAAGACCCCTATTTGTTGGTGAATTGGCTACCCTGTCAAAAGATTAGAAATAAATAAATTTCAATATTTTGATCACAATACACAACAATGTGGTACTATTTTTACGAACGGTCACATGTCAATTGCGTGACAGATAAATTCATCAGTACCGGGTTGAATAATTTGAAAGAAAATTGATTTTGAACACCGGGCTAACCCGCCCACCCCCCCCTCTCTCTCTGTGTCTCTCTTTCTCCTTCTCTTTCGCAATACAATTGGAGAAATGCACGTACCCGTTCCCCCCCCCCTCGATCCCGCCCCCATATGGAGCTACGCCACTGACTTAATACAATAAATTGTATCCAGCTTATTCCAGATAGTAGGTCTTAAAGGCCCTCTGAACTCTAAAGTGTTGGGAACCCCACACATTTGATGGCAAAATTCCACTTTAACTGTATCATAATGTGAAAGAGGATACCATTTAACTCTTATCATGCAACAGGGCTAATCCCCATTGTGCCAAGCCCCAAATCCCTCCATGCCAAGTTTATCATATTGTTCTGGTTGTCTTATTTTCGCCAGCACAAACGTAGCTAGTTCGCCGTCACTACCAAACTAGAATGTTCCACTATATTGCAGGGTGTATATGCCATTGGGTATGATGTGTGAACCGGTTGTGCGGAAATGGTGTGTTGGGGAGGGGGAACGAGAGTGTTCATGTGTGTGGTAATTGTATGTGTGTCAACAATTAAAGACCAATACATGACAGATGGCTAATCATACATCTACAATGACGAGTAAACTGTGTACATCACAGTCCACATATAAATGTGCATTGAACGTAATAGCAGACGGCAATCGGCGGATCAGACGACAATTGATAGTGATTTTGTATGTGAGATTGCTTTGCTAAGTATAAAATACAAGAACCTTTTCCAAATTTTTAAACTATCATTGATATCTAATAATTAAACATTTAGTAAAATAAACCTACCAAACTACATAATACAATGAAATACTTGACTGAAAGTAGGGGAGTTTGATGTGGTGCACAATTGCACCCTTCTGTTAATAATCGAATAGTCCATTGTTTTCATGAATATTCATGTTTTTGCTTACCTCGGCAAAATGCTTGCCTATACTAAATGGAAAATTACGGTGGGGGGTTGGCTAAAATGGACATAATGAACAAATCAGAACTGATCTATGATAATTCATGCTTGTTATCCTTCGTGTGCTTGACTTATAACCTTAAAATCGAGTGGCAAATTGCGTTCAAAGATCGACCTGTTGCACATGTGTTAAGCAGGGCTCCCACTTAGCCGAGTTGGAGCCTCGAGTTGTGGCGAGCTGGCGCAAGCTTATGGCTAGCCGTTTTATCATTAAAACATAACTCTTGATATCAAGAATTCAATTCTTAATATTACGAAATCGAATTCTTGATATGTCGAATTCAATTCTTGATATCAAGAATTACCATTGCTTTAAAACGTAAAATTATTTCTTGATATCTAGAAATATGTTCTAATGATAAAACGGCTAGCCATAAGCTTGCGCCAGCTCGCCACAACTTGAGGCTCCAACTCGGCTAAGTGGGAGCCCTGCTTTATATAGGCAATGACGAGCTGGCGACCTATTTTGACCAAATTAAGGTGGGTAAACTTTTAAATGTCAATGGGACATGAGGGTTCCAATGAAAGAGCTAGTAATAACGTACGTCGGGGTGGATGTGCTTTTCTTTTAAACAAAAAATGAAATTTAACGATTTTTGTTGGGGTAAAAGTACACTTCCTGGGTACAATTACACTGGAGGTATATTTATATGTAGTTTTTGTGTGTGCAATAAACACGGGAAACGTCAAAATAAAGTGAAAATCAAACAAACAAAAACAAGATGTTTTCAGAGATTTGCAATGTTAAAATTAACGCTTGCATTCTGCAGCATTTTTTTTTTATGCTAGACATGTTTTATGTCAAAACTTGTTTTCAATTCCGGCTCGAAATACCGCACAAAATGTCATATACCCTACATGGGATTGGTCAGTCTGTACTGTAGAGTGAAGTACTTGTATAGAGTATAGGTCTAGTACTACTTCTTAGTAATATGGTAGTACAATTGAAGTAGATCTAGATCTAGTACTAATAGTATACTACTAGGCCCTAGGCCTAATTTATTAGTTACTGTGGTATGTGCGAGCGCTGGCAAAAATATGAGTTAAAACTTAAACTAAGAGGAACTACAATATCTAAATTACAAAGCCAAAACAAAAATGCACTAGAGGTCTAATAATAATATGCGACATAATAAATCCATGTATTTGTTGTCCTTTGTAAATGAAACCCCGAGTTTCACAAAAAGAAAACAAGAAAAACATATGAGTAGAACATTTCTTACCAGTATCACTCAATCGATAGGCACCGCCTATAGAGCTATATAAGTGTTATTATCACTATGAATATGACGGACAAAGAAAGCGGACAAAATATACAGTTGCTCAGGTAGATAAAGGAACATTCCTTCACTGCTATTATGTAAACATGTGTACAACAGTTGAATATGCATGTGACACCTGTTCTACACATTTTTACATAATAGCAGTGAAGGGATGTTCCTTTGTCTACCTGAGGAACTGTTTATTTTGTCCGCTTTCTTTGTCCGTCATATTCATAGTGTATACAGCTTCATGACACCGCCAGAGCACAGCTAGCCAGCTAGCTCTCTGTGATCTGGCTCTAGCTCTGCAGAGTGGTATATATAGCGCCACCTCGTACCCATTGGAGAAGATGAATATATTTTGTAAAAGCGAATATAATGATGAAGACAAACAAATTAAAAAAAAACGTGGATTTAAAATGGTAATATTTACAAGACGAATAAATAAATAAATCAAAATGACAAAAATATTGAAAAGATGAATAAATAAAATTGGCGAAAAAAGTGATAAGATAAATATATTGAATAGATGAATTTATTGAAAAGATGAATAAATATAAAACAAATCTAAAGATAATGATAGGATGAATATACAATGATGAATATGTTAAAAAGACAAACAAATCGAAAAGATGAATATATTAGAATGACAAACATATTGAGAAGATGAATATATTTATTCAGAGATGAATATATTTATTCAGAGATGAATATAAATACAAGAGATGAATATATTCCATTTTGGCTTGCCACAGCCGCTGTCCAAGACCTTAAATATACTATTTTATCGATCGTTTTGATTTGGGAGTTATTCCGGAGAGGTTAACATTCAATATCATCTATAAGAAATTCAACCAAAAGGGACCAAGTAAAACCTCTTTCCAAAATAGGCCTAAATATTGCCAAATCTTTTAGGTAAACAAAACCCATATACAAGTGACAAGAATATTCTGGATGACACATGTGACAAATGTAATCTTGTACCTCGGAATCTTTTAAATTTTCTTATCCATCATTATCTTAACCCTAATAAGGCCGGGGGCCGTTATGACCCCCCCCCCCCCCCCCTCCCACTATTTTTCTGATTGCTCGGGAACGCATATGGATGGCACCCCGCCGCTCACCGACTTTTTTATTTCGAGTCTTGCGCATCTTTAAAAAAAAAGGTTTTTGAAAATCGGACCTACAGTTACAAGGTCACGTGACCTTTTGTCTTTGCATGTCAGCCCGAAAATCGCCCATTTTTTGTGATTTCTGTACAAAACATATGGAAATGTCATCTTTCCTAAAAAAATGGTTATAGGGTTTTGTTTAAAGTTTAGGTGGTAGTTTTAGGAGTCAAAATAGTTTAATTGTAGTAAGAAATGAAAGAAAACAACGAAAACAGTGAAATACATAAGTTTTAAAAAAAACAATGAAATACTTAAGAAATTATTTAAAAAAAGAGATAACATAAGGAATGAGCTGGCTCTTTCAAATAAGTGAATTTTTCAAAAAAATGAAATTATCATATTATTCTATACACTTCACTTGACATGAGTGCAAATTTTCGTGGAGATTGACCGCTTAACGGCCGAGATCTTAAGGGGGTTCATAATGCCCCCCCCCCCCCCCCGGCCGTACTAAGACTTCAAATAGCCCGGCCTTTTCAGGGTTAAGGGATTATTCATGACAACAAATGTAAATCGTTTAAACCCCGCCTTTATTGTATAGTTGACACATTTGTTCTCTATTGATTTTGTCAGATTTGCTACCCATAAAAAAAAACGATGTATGTCTTTCATAATTTGCGAATTTGGTTCTGGAAGTGAAAGGAATATACAATTTAGTTTTTCTACCAACAAAGTTTTTTTAACTACAGTTATTTTCCCTGTAGGAGTTAAGACAAATTTTGTGTTTTATATTTTGTTTCCAAAATAATTGTGATCGACCATTTTTAGTCAGGTCAACCGAAAATCTTTTCTTAAGTATCTCAAGTAACTTTCGGATAACTAATTTATGTTCCTATTTAACACATGTTTGATCGGCTAGCAACTCCTTGGTTTGATTTATTCACTAGGTTGACCCATGTAATGCATTTATTTTATGCCCTTCACAGAACTATGGAGCTTTTACCATGTTTACGACAAGTCGAGCTTATACACCTTTCCAGAGAGATACCTCATACTAGTTTCTCACAACTATGTGATGCTATTGGGTACTCCTATAATTGGAATCAATCAATTCTCGCAAGTCATCGAGGTAACTACAATGAGGCTGTGACGGAGATCCTGAACAAGTGGAATACTGAACAAGCAGACACAAGCCAATCACGATTGATACTGGCGACTAAGCTTCACGCAGTGCAGCTTGGTGGATTGGGAAATAAATTGACTCAAGGTAAATAGTCCCTTAAAGGTAATGCAAAGTTTCGAGAAATTTTAAAAATGGACGGAAAGTAATTCTTTAAATTGTTGATAATTATATTTGGATGTCCCTGTGAATACACAAATTTAGCTCCTAAAACACTTCTGCTTTCGAACTAATTGAATTATAAAAATTTACCGGTGCTCCCGGTAAATTTCAAATATTTCAAATAGCGCCTAAGGCCATTCCATGGTAGCTGCGACCATGAAAATTTCAGAATATGCAGTTCTGATATATAATTTCAAAACAGGAATAGCAAATCGGTCGATTGTATTAAAGAAACATTGTTTTGAAGCTAAAGTAATATTAGTCTTGAGAGGGCGCTATACAACATAAAGAGTTTATTATTTACAATTTGATCACTTTAGACTCGATTTCAACCGCAAAAACGACAATTGAATAATGTAAAATCGCATATGCTTTCAGTGTGTTCATTTGAACCAAAATCATGACCCATACCAAAACTTTGTAAAACCTTTAAATGCAACTGAATTAGTATCTATATTGTTTGATTTTTAATGAAATTCTAAGTGAATTGGATCAGTCTAGCAGTCTAGCTGTATTTAGGTGTATTGTTTGATTTCTGAAATGTGAATATTATTCGTAACTGAATATAAAATATGTTTTGATGTTCGAATCTGTCGAGCCATGTTTGATGCATAAATAACATCAGAAATTACTATCCTGTAGGTGAATATCTTCCAAAGCAGCTATACTCACATGAACAAGAGGCGACTCCACCGCAAAGTAGCTCAGGTATGATTGCATTAAAACAGTGATTCTTCTTCATGGAAAGGTGGGAGGGGGCGGGATTATACAACATTATGCCAGCTAGACGTTATCTTACGTATATAGCTCCTAGGTTATTTAGAAGAGAAAGGAATATTGATATTTCAATGTCCCGCTTATTCGCCGGCTGCATGCCGATTCTTGCCTTCGGCTGGATCCGCTCCTGTTTACACCCCCCCCCCCCCCAAACTGAAAAAGGTCTAGCGACGCCCCTGGACGGGGGTAGATAAAATTGCTGCCGTTTAAATCAGTTCATGAATTGACTCTTGGAAAATACAAGTCTACTTTCAATTTATAATTTACGTAAATGTTCAATAGATTCGGATCGTCGGTTTATCTTTCTATCAATATCACCTAAAACTGATTAACAAACTGAATCTCAAAAAAGTGAAAAAATTGGCGAGGAGGGCACCCGAGTTTTATTGAACAAAATCATAGAAAAATGTACCCGATAACTATTAAAGTCCGTGAAAAGCAACGACTTAAATGTAAGTAGGGAAGTTGAAAAGGAGGGATTCATTTTATTAAATTGATATGTAAACAAGTTTAAATAAAGATTTTAAACCATCGTTACTTTCCATATCAATTTGGGGAGAAACTTTGTCCGTCTGTGCTACTGTCTAATCTTTGGAAGAATATGCCATATAGACGAAATCATAGGCATAGTCCCCATGCTATTTAGAAGAGAAATGAATATTACTAATATTTTAATGTCCAATTCGAATGACAACATCGCCGATTTGAGATTCACATGTTAGGCGTACAGTTGTGATTTAAGCTTGCGAAAGTTCAAATGACTTGTCCGATTTACGTCAGACTTCTGTCAAAGAGTTTATTTGTTTCTCCTTTTACGCTATTAAACATGTTGCACAGGTTTGTAGTTTTCTGCGATATGCTAATGATTCATTATCTGAATTTTCAATCTTTCTCGATAGTTCCCAATTTTGAAAAGTACGCAAGCAGCAAGCATATTTGTTAATTAAAACTTATGTACTCGCAACTGCAAACGCCAGCGCTTGGAGAAATTTTCTCGGAAAAACTTGGCACGCTGCAACGCAAGTGGTTTCTTTCCCCATGCAATGATTGTACGCTGTTGTAGGTAATGTTTAGGAATTTCCCGTAACAGGGTCACATATTTGAAAATACCGAAGACCAACATTTTTGTATCAATTTACACCATCAGAGATTTAGGCAATACTACATTTTCTCATTTTCAGCGCTCAAAATACACGGGGGCGATGGGCGATTTTAGTGAAAAAAGTCAAAAAATTACATTTTAAACCCTAAAAAAGGTTCAAAATATCATCAAATATTATATTATATTATATTATGTGATAGATAATTTCATTATCTTTCATTAGTCACAACATTCATTAAAATTGAGGCTCTTTTTAACAAATGACATGTAAAAAACAAATGTTAGGCGAAATCAGGGTCAAATAAAGGTCATTGACCTCTGAAATCAGGCTCCACCACCCACAACACACAAGACATCACTTTTCAGACATGTCTTAGGATGTTTTATCCAAAAATTAAAACAAAACACTTGGTCTTTTGTGTCAAAGAAATTCAAGCATGCTCTTGGACTATTAGTTTTGCTTTTGTTTAAGAATAGTTTTTTAATCAAATCGTTTTCCGGCTAGATTTTAGCAAGGTTTGATTAAACGAGACCTTCTCAACTAGTTTATTCGAAGTGTCAAAACGAAAAGAATTTGTAGTTGAAGTGCCAACCTGTGTATGTTGACTGTGCTGCGAGGGAGCGTAGCGACCGATCCGACAGCGGGCGGGGTCAAGGGGCGAAACCCCAGCGGGGGTTCACGGGGAAAGAGCCCCCCTGAAGCTGGTCGATTTTAAGGCTTTCTAAAGGCCCAGATGTGGCATTTTAAAACATTTTTATTCCAAAATGTATCTATCATAATTTCATATTGATGTGAAAACGTTAGTATAATTCATGGGTACAATTTCTCTAGAGGTAAATTCATAATGCTACGTTTACACTATGTTCCCGGCGGCCACGGCAGCCCCGTTTGCCCGAAACGTAGTGCGCCGTGGGATTTAGACCAATTTTATCTCTGGATTCAAGTTTTGTTACGTCTTGCCAAGTTTTCTCACGGTCTACCACGGTATCCGTGACGGGCCGTGGGGGGAAGGGGATGCTGAGTCCCGGAGGCTCCAAGGCGCACTACGGTTCGGCCAGCGTTCTACCACGGATGCCAGAACGTTCCCTCCCGGCCCGTCACGTTCTGATGGGGTCCCTCACGTTTCCCACGTTCTGATCAAGGTCTGACACGTTTTTCACGTTCCGTCAAGGCTTTGTACGGATGAAACGTGGACGCAGGGCAGCTTTGGAGCACGTTTGTGCCGGCGGTATAAAAAGAGGGTCTCCCAAGCAATAGCAATCATGGTATTCTGAGACCTCGCGTTGTGTCAGACCGTAGTAGAACGCAACGCGCCGTAGCGTGCCGGGCGCTTAGACCGTCCCACTACGGACCACCCCCAAGTTTTGTTACGGCCTATTACGGGCTGTCACGTTTTGTTACGTTCACCCCGGTTTATTACGGCCTACTAGGTTTCTCATCCGCACCGTGACTGCCGTGGCAAATTTTTTGACAGTTTAAAAATCTGACACGGTATCCACGGCAATCACGGCCTGTCACGTTTGCCCATACGGTCCCCCGCGTTGTGTCACGTCAATCCCGTTTCGTTCACGGTGGCCTGAAACGTGGTTGCCGTGGCCGCCGGGAACATAGTGTAAACGTAGCGCTATGTTGTTGCAATAAACACGGGAAATGTCAAAATTAAGTGAAAATCAAACGAACAAAAACAAGATGTTTCCACTGAGATCGGCAATGTTAAAATTAGTAGCACATCGTAAGCTTATTGTTGTTTAGAGTCGTATGGTAAAATACGTTAAAAAGCCCCTTTTCCCTGTCTGTTAAGCAGCCATTTTGGGCTCAGCTTCGTTTATATGATTTTTTTGCCTTTTTAATTCTATTTTTTTTTGGGGGGGGGGGGGACGGTCGCGCGCCACTCCGACTGCCCGAAAGCGCCACAAGTGGCGCGCGCGCCGCCAGTGGAGAAGGCCTGGATTAAACGCTCATTTAAATTATATATTTCGTTTCAACCCTTTTGGTTGACTCTTGCCTGGTCTCTCGTAAATCACAGTGAAAAAGGAAATAATTCTTAGGGTGTTGGATGGTGTGCCTTTTTGTACAGTGAAAAGTGAGTCATGATGCGATATTTAATGTTTGTGTTATGATCATCCATCTTTAATTTAATTCTTACTAAAGGTCCTTTTTCAAAGGTATAATGCGCTATAAGAACTGTACTATCATTATTATATGTGTATATGATCATACAAAGATCCCCTATTTTATACCTCATTAGCAAAGAATCAAAGGCTTTGAGATAATTATTGAACAATTTAATTGTGCATATAAACTTTTGTGCTGTATGTTTACAGTGACAATAATTTGGTCATAGATGGGGTTTATCCATAGCATCTGACATAAGTTTGCGGCAAGCTTGCCAGGGCTTTAGATTGCACCCCAGCAAGCTTGCAGGTCATACACTGTCGGCCTGCAAGATTGCCCGGGCTTTAGATTGCGCCCCTTGCATGAATATCTCTCTTTGCCTGCAAGCTTGCAGCAAAATTGCTGTAAGATTGCGCGCAAGTTTTGCAAACTTAAATGTGTAATGCAATCTTATTAAGCTTGCCGCAAGCTTGTAACAAGCTGGTAACAAGCTTACAAGCTTGCCGCAAGCTTAAGTTTCTGTAAGGGCATGTCACACATGGCTGAAAAGACAATATTCTAATTAATAATTTAATATATTTCACACATGCCTATAACAATGAAACTACACAGAATTGTAGTTAAAGGTATGCTTTAAAGATATGTGAAATCAAAATTTAAAAATATTGTTCAGTTTTTTTTAAATAAATTTACGAAAATTGCTATTTCTACAAACTGACTGCTGTTGTATATGTGTATGTGCATGGGGCAGACTGTGTGCACAGGCAGTGTGATCACCCTACTAATACTACTACTACTACTACAAATACAGCTACTACTACAACTACTATTACTAGTACTACTAGGCCTACTTCTACATATTATCCTATAATTACTCCTACTGCTGATATTAGTACTACTGCAACCTCTTTACCTCTATTTCTACGGTTTACCCGGTTATATACGTCAGTTAAACTCGTCCAGCATTTAATTTGGAAATCATAGGTTTGCCTATAATAAGTTTTGATGCTTTAATTATCACTGTGCTTAAATAGGCTAAATTTCAGAAACGATAACAGAAATCAATAAAAACTACCTTTTCTTTCAAAGGGATTACCATCACCCTTAACAATCATTTGAGTTGCTTCTCTCCTTCATTCTTATTATTGGACCCTTATGAAAACCAGTTCTTATTGCTAAAGTGTTCCAGCCTATACTATGGTAGAAAAAATAAAAGAACACATTGTGAATCTCTCGCAGGTAAACATCTTCCTAACCAGCAGGACTCACACGACCACAAGAAGACTCCAGTGCAGACTAGCCAAGGTTTGTGATATGAGGCCATATTTATTATTTGCGTTTGGTGTGAAGCTTATTACCTTCTTCTGGATCAGCTAAAACAGTAAAAGTCGAACTTTGATTAACACTTTGGTTGTCTTATCTGCCTATCTTCGTGGTTGCATTCTTATAAACACCAGGCAGCAAATGGGGAGCCCCTTTAAAAACAACAAATCCTTATTAATGCTAAAGCAAGAACATTTCAAGGGTCGCGTCTATACTATTGTAGTATTCAGGATGACCCGGAATTTTAAGGTTGAAATACGGGACTTTTCTGCACCCTGATTTCACTTGGCAGGTCACATTATCAGTTTGAAAGCCAACAGCTAATAACAAGCAAACAAGCCAATCTAGCAAAGTTTTGAAGAATTTCTATTATTAGAGTACTCGCACATGTTTGCAATGGGGCTGACGACTTTCGCCAAAAACCTGTTATATTAAGTATTGTATTTTGTTACAAAAATACACTGGGTTTAAGATAAGGAAATCATTCGGGCTCTTTTGTGCAAGGATTATCTTGCTTCTTAAACAGGAGCGGCGCAACATCTTTCAAAGTGGGGAGGGGGCATTAACAAAAGAAGGCCTTTTTGGGGGAAATATAAACTTACATACGGTAATCTCGAAGTGGCAAATATGAAATGAGACGTTGGTATATAACCCTATATTGTAATCAACAAAATGTAAAAAAGATCGTCTACTGGGATGTCTCATCACGTAATCCAAGATACTGCTTCAGCACAAGGCTTTGCCTTTGTGTATGATGGTTTGAAGACTCATTTGCGTTTCAATCTTATTATATAAATATTAATGGGGTTCGAACATAATATCATGAAAGAATGAATATTAGCTTTATTAAAGGTTGCATCATTTATATCGATTCCGAGTGAGCGTAGCGAGGTAGCTTCAGGAAAAGTCGAGACAAGTGCCCTCAGTTGCTTTGAATTAGAAGAGCATGTGACGGAGGTTATGATAAATATTTTGTTTTCGTGAGAGGAGCGTGGCACAACAAATTGGCTTGGCACGAATTGTGTTTCTGTCTCTTTTTTGCGCGATTTTCATATCCCGCGAAGTTGCCTTGATTTGTACAAGTCCCTCACTGCGTACACATTTACGTTCTTAAACACATGGGAACACGATTACCTTGACATTCTTTTAAGTTAAAAAATGGCATAGGAATTAAAGTACGATAATTTAACGGTTGGAAGATGTCTCTTTTAGCAAAATGAGTAGATTGATAGTTTAAAGGGGCTTACGTTTGAGCGTGAAAAGAGCATAAAAGTAAGTTACCATGACTTATCAATAGAAGAGGCACTTTATATCATTGGAAACAACCACGATTCATTCCTATGAAATATTGGGCATTGTGACCCCCCCCCCCCCCCCCCCCCTGTATATGTTACTACACAAAGCAGCTCTGATTCCTTGAACCTAGGCGTGGCTCTTTAAATGAATGCAAACGGGCAAATTGTGAAGCGACACTTGTGATATATACATGAATGGGTATCAGGGGGCAATATTAGAAGGGACAAGGGGCTATAATCAAAAGTAGCAAGGGAACCTATCAAATTTAAAAATGGAGACTTATTAGATTTGAAAAGAAACATCCATCCAAGGTGAGAGGGGAATCTATAACGAATTAGGAAAGGGGCACTTGTCAGAAACTGAAATGGCACTTACACGTATAAGGAAGATATAAGGGAATTTTTCAAGGCAAATAGGGCACTCTTGAAAAAGGGCACTCATTAGAGCTGAAAAGGGTCACTAATAAGAGGGGTGGAGAGTATTTACAAAAAAAGAAGGGGCACTCATCAGATTTTAAAAGGGTCACTTATAAGAAGGGTATAAAGGGCACCTACTAGAATTGAAAAGGGGCAGTAATCACATGAGGGAAGGAACAATTATAATTACAAAGAAAATGGGTCACTTGTTATTGTAAGAAGGGGTACTTTTCAGGTACTTAAACAAGTGGGGGCAATCTGACGACCCCCTTCCCCCTGCGTACACTGCCTCTGTTAATGCATCACGTAAACTGAAACCGTCATTGCGTAAAAGGCAATAACTAGGTTTATAGGCCATTGCCTCGACCGTATTTTTGAAATCTCCGGTTTTCTCTGGTTTTCTTCTTTTCTTAGTTATTATACTTCTTTGTAAATAAGGTTTCAATGTACCTATACTTTGATCGTCAAGATCCTACTTCTCTGCTTAAGGACAACTAATATTGTGTTAACAGTTCGAAGCCCCAACCCCCGCACACACACTGAGAAAGATAATTGCTACATTACCATGATGACTGCAGACCTGCTGATATGCAACATTGATTTACTGTCCCACTATAAAGAAGCTATGTTCATGTTAAAGTTTATTAATCTTTACTTTTGTTCATTATCTTCACAGGTATGGCGGCTCATGAAGGTATTGCCGATGATCTTCTTTTCAAGCTGGCTGAAGACATCGAGACGGGTGAGCAGATGGAGGCCTTAGGACGAACTCTTGGATTCAAGGTCGCAGAAATAAATAGATACACAGAGACCTACAGGATAGGAGGACTAGTGACTTGCAATGGAACACGTGCGATGCTGTTTGACTGGAGACAGACCGTGAAGCCTTGCGACCAGCATCTCAGACTGAAACAAGCTCTCATTGACGCCAAGCTCGTAATGCTTGCTGATACACATCTCAAGGAGACACGAAGTAATCGAGGTGAGTCTATCAGTGCTAGAGTCCTAACAATCACTTCATTCACCCGTTGATTGGTTTAAGAACGTAACGTTTAAGGCAAAATCCTTTGTTCCTTGAAAAACAAGGGTCCGGGAGCTGACGAAAAACTGGCACCAAATTTGAAGATAGTATATGAAAGGATAGCATTATTTCATATTCCTTCACCCCGTTCATCTCTGCCCTCTAATTTTGTTTGAAAAAAAAATAAAAAAGGAGAAAATAAATCCATCATTTTCAATACCGATTTGGAGAAATGCTTTCCTGACTGATCTATACAGTCGAATAAAATATAACAGCAGCGTTAAGTGCGTTTCTAGGCCTTTGCTTAATGGGAAAGAGGCATATCGTCGGAATTTCAACCAGAATCTTAAACAAAATTGCCAAAGGGTTGATAGAGCATGGGAGTATAATAATATTCGGTGTTATATATGATTGTATCATTCCAGATATCTACAGTAAGAAGATCTCGGCATCATTGACTGTTCAGCGATGTCGCGAAAAGTTGGAGAATAAGTACCGAAATCAATTGTGCAAAATTCAAATGAAACCGTGGGATCAAACTGATTATGCTGAGTTCAACGATATGCATACGGTTGTTACGATGGTGCAGAAGGACGCTCGTGGACAAGACACGGAAAAGAAGGAAATACTCCAGGGTTCTGTTGCTGAAATATTTTCAACGAAAGTAAATGGAGAACTCCCAGCTCGACTCCTCATTTCGGCCCCCGCTGGACGAGGGAAGACCACGGCTGTCGCTAAGATGGCTTACGACTGGGTTCACAGGGAAAAGGGGTCAGCATTAGAACTACTGCCACTTCTGTTTGTTGTGAAATTCCGAAACACAAGTCAGCTTACATCGATCGGAGAAGCTATCAAAACCCAGCTTTTGAGTGATGTTGATGATCTCACACCAGAGGGTCTGGAGAGTTTCATTAGAGAGAATCAGGGAATCTGTCATATCATACTAGACGGGCTAGATGAGTATGCCGGTATTTCTTCTTCAAACCGGAGCTTAGGGAGCAACATTGTCAGTGTCATCCGTTGGGAGGAATTTCCAGAGTGTCGGGTCCTTGTAACAACACGCCCTCACCTAGAGAACTTCTTCAATCAAGATGATCTTCCAAGAGTATACACAAAGATGTGGATCGAAGGATTCTCGCAAGAGAGCTCACGAGAATACATCGACAAGTTCTTTGCTTCGACTTCGAATCCTTGTCGTGGACATTGTCTGAAGGTTTACCTTAATGACCAACCACTGATTAATGAACTTGTCAAAACACCTTTATTTTGTCTCATGGTCTGTCACCTATGGAGCGAGGAGCGTTTGAACACTGAAACTGCAACTCAAACAGAATTACTAGACAGCGTGAATGATTTTCTGATGCACCATGCCAATGCCCGAGCAACATCAACATACAACATAACAGAAGAAGAACTAATCGAAATAATTCGTAAGCTGGGTAAGGTTGCTTTAGCTGGTCTACTCGATGACTCTAAAAAAATAGTTTTTACGCCCCATGATTTCCGAAGAGTTCCCGCTATCCTTGATAGGGCATGTGAGCTTGGGATATTATCCAAGACGACGATTCCAAAGAGAAGGCTCCAACGATCCCACAAGGCCACATCCACAACCATTGAGTTTTATCACAAACTCGTTCAGGAACACTCGGCTGGGAAATACCTCGCTGCTAAAACAAAGAAATTTATGTTACGACTGAGGATTTCTAAGTTGGACAGACTGCTGCACAACATCAAGGCAAACATCGGTGACTATGAGAATCTCATCCGATTCGCTGCTGGCACGGATAACAGCCTTTGCATACGAATAATGGAGGCGCTACTTTCCAACCGCTTTTTGGATGAGAGCGAGCGATATCGCATTCTTCTTGATTGCTCATCAGAGACAAAGGGTACTGGAGGAAACGTGTCTCCGTTGGTTCAAAGATGTGTAACTGCACAGACTATTGTTCTTAAGTCACCGACTGTTTACACCGTCGTTGGGATGATAAATCTTCCAAAGGAACTAAAAGAGAAAGTATGCATATTTTCTTTTCAAAATTTTTGTTTCACTAATAATTTCATAACGATTGATTAAATTTTCTTCCCTCCGCTATAAATTTAAGTCAAAGGAGTCAAAATGCTTTAAAAGATTGATTAACATGGACGGCATCTTAATAAATAATAATGCAAGATGAATTGATCAAGACGTATGATTCATTATTATAATTATTCCAGCGTTGCCCAATTACGGCCATGATCAAGGTACTGCATTCCAGAAACGAGAAAAATTATGCAAACAAATAATACTAAGTCATAGGACCTATTCATATAGGGAAAATGAGGGTACTAAGTCAATAACAGCAAGTAGCCTATGTAAAACAAAGGATCTCTAGATTTATATGGACGAAAATACAGCTATAAATTTTGATGTAAAGGTGTGGGGAAGGCAGCTTTCATTACTTTAGCGAATAATATTCTCAGATAAGATTTGATTTGACTTGATTTGATTTATTGGTTTCTGCATCTTTTTTTTTTCATCTTACATTTTCATGAACATAATATGGTTTGATACAATATTTTAAGTGTATATAATTTTATACAGATAATAAACGAAGTTAAACAAATATATTGAATGCATAATTAACATACATTAGATGCAGGAGGGCTACAGCAATAAGCAAAGTAGCTTGACGTGCCCGCAGCCCTCAACTTAGATACAACAATAAACAAATATAAACTAGACCTGCAATCGTGGCACAGCGATATGCGTGCAATGACGGGCGATTTGGCACTAACGGTCGTCTATACTAACATCATCATAAACAGTATAATATGGGGTCTAAAATACCCCCTTGACAAATTATAAAAAACATTTCAAGAAAAGTATAGATCGTTCTGTGGGCCAAAAGCGTGAATCCGATTTGCCCCATAGACAATGCGTGTAATGCATGGGCGGAAAACGTACATGATCTGTATTATGACCGGATTTAAATTGTTTTGTTCTTCTCTCTTTATGTCTTTTTATGGGCCGTATTGGTATTATTGGAAAGAGAATTTCATGGTGGTTATTGCAAACTACTTTATTTTTTGCTATGATAATCCTATAGAAACACGTGATGCAAAAAAGATTTATAGGACAAAATGATGTCTTAAATAACTCCCTTGACCAATTTTAAAAATCCGGCTTCAACGTGCCTTGCGTATTGCAACTCGGAATGTCACTGCAAATTTTTAAGGGAAAAAAGGAACGTTTAGGGGGCGAAAAGCAGTCTGAAAAAATGACGTCATAGCCGATACGTGTTATAATCGGGCGGAAACTCGGCGGAATTCGTATAGTGACCCTTGTTCAAATGCGATTTACTCTAAATTTTATGTTTGGATATTTACCATACTTGGTATCATTCGAAAGGGCACTTCATTGCGGTCAGTTTGACACCATTGTCATCTGTGCGCAATGTACTGCACGCATGAAACGCGCTATTACGTAATGCATAGTAAATTCATCATTTTTAGCGATAACTTTACGTTGACGTAATCGAATTTTACTTAACTTAGCAGACAATTGTCACGTATATTGATACATGTGTTCGCTATTAAGTTTCATTGACGTAGGCATAAGGATCGTAATTTTAGAGCAAGTTGAAGTTATTTATAAATTTTCTTGAAAACTGCATATTTGGAGGGCATTTTTCGCAAAGTTAGTCAATGTTAGGGTATATAATTTTGTTTATGGACGGAAAGGGCATATGTTCAAGTATCTAAATCCCAAAAAGGGTACGGGTTTGCCAAGATACAATAGAGATACGGCCACAGAAAGAAAGCCAAGTCCCAATAATTTTAGAGGGCGCTATTTATTTTATGCATAGCCATTTGAGTGTGAAATTTGGCATGGCTATGTGAAATTATGAGATAAACATACTGCAAGAAAATGAGACGAAACGGAAAGTGCAAAAAAAAGTTATTGCAATTTTAGATTTTTAGGGGTCAATTTTTCAAGAATTTAATTTTTTTTTTGACGGAGTCGGTTTCGGATTTGAATTTTGAGTACGAAGATGGCAATTTGAAGGTCAGGTTATGCGTCGCAGATAAAAGAACATCTCTTAGACTATCTAGAGGAATTTGTTAGAAGTTTGTAGGATCTAGGATAGTGGAGATAGGAAGGAAGAAAGGCCGGCCTAAAAATGGACCAGAAACGGACAAAATGGCGCCTGGATGGTTATGTATGAGTGATTTCGAAAATCGAAGAATGTAGTGACCTTGATAGATACTAGAGACTATGCCTATGAAATGTGAAAGGAAATGGACATGAGGAAAGCACCTAACTAGGAATAACAAGCACTATGTGCAAAACGAATGCGATTTTTTGAAAAGAAGAAGAATACTAATGGGGCAGAATGTGAACGAAAACAAGGCAATGACGATATTCGTCATTGCAATAAAGAAGAGTGTGACTTGCAGAGAAAAAAAGGAAAGGGGAGAGAAGGAGCGTTGGTAATAATACAATAAATCGCGATAGGTCGCGATAGGAAGAATCAGTACAAATACGCATGGCTTTCTTTTGTAACAGTAAAATGGCGTCAACGCTGCTTTTCGAATTTGCCCATATAATGTTACAATATGAAATATAAGGCAGTATTAATGAATTATATAACATAAACAAGATATTTGAAGGGACATAATGTTTCAATTTACAGAGTATACCAATATTACGTGAAATAGTATTAGAAATATATTGCACATGATTATTCCATCTCAGATTTTTTTTGATCAAAACACCAAGGAATTTTGTGCTATCCTTTTTTTCCAATAATTCACCATCCAAATTAATTTCAATGTCAGGAATATCGTTATTTTTTCTGTTCTGAAAGTATATACATAGTTTGTTTTCTTTAAATTAAGAGACAGTTCATTACTTCTAAACCATTTAGATAATTTTGGTAATTCAACGTTAATATTTCTTAAAAGGATCTGAAAATCTGAATTGGAAACAAAATGCATTGGTGTCATCAGCGAATGAAATATACTGTAGTGCATTTGATGAATTATAAATATCATTTACATAATCAAAAGTAACAAAGGGCCTAGGATTGACCCTTGTGGCACTCCACAAGTTATAGATACTAATTCTGATTCATTTGAATCATAACAGATATATTGTTTTCTATTTGTTAAATAATTTTTAAACCATTGTAACGCAACACCCCTCAATCCATAGTATTCAAATTTACGTATAAGTTTATTTACGTATATGGTCAAAGTGTCAAATGCCTTGCTCAGATCCATGAATACTCCAATAACATGCTTATGATCAGCTAAGGCATTTGACACTCTATCAAATAATCGTAACAATGCTAACTCCGTTGAATGACATTTTCTAAAACCATATTGATTTTCATACAACAGTTCATTTTTTGTTAGAAAATCATACAGTCTATTATAAGTCAGTCTTTCTAAGACTTAAGAAATACTTGGTAAGATAGAAACAGGACGGTAATTTGAAACTAGAGAAGAGTCGTCTTTTTTGTTTATTGGAATTACTTTTGCTATTTTCAGCGAGTCCGGAAAGACTCCTATTGTAAGTAATAAATTACAAATGTAATTTATCAAATGTAATTAATCAGGTTGCAATCTCGTTTGCTTTAATGATTATCACCAAAACAAGACATCAGATAGTTCAGAATAAGGCCGATTTAATAGAAAAAAATCCACCATCGCGACCTCTCCCTACGTGCTGCAAGCCGAAGATGACGTGATATTAGGGACTTTTAGATTTACACGACGAGAGCGTGGACTGCCGCGTGTTACATTGTGTTAAGGCACTGGGCCTTGCTCGGCAGTGCCTTAAAGGACGTCACATTACCTTAAAAGGATATCACACGTGGCGTCCACGTGCTCGTCGTGTAAATCTAAAAGTCCCTATTTGGATTTCTACGCCCGGCGAAAAGGCAGGGTGTACTTGTTCGTTGATATAACCATCTTGGGCAGTTCGAAGTAAGTGCAGAGAATATTAAAGAGATGAAATATAAGAACCTGCCAGATTATGGACTAGAGCCGAAATAGAAATCTTCATCAACCTATCGATGTTCTGACTATTCAATTTTGTCTTTAACTCTTTTTCTCTTCACCCCCTCCCCCTCTCCTTCTCTCTCTCTCTCTCTATGTCTGAACACCAGGTTAGGACAGTAAAGTTTGAGGGGTCTACTCTAACTACCGACGTGACGAGTGGACTATGGTCCTGCCTCAAAGCCTTTTCGATGCTACGTACTCTCGTCATTTTAGACTCGTCTTTCAGTTTCCCTCCATCTCCTCCGGAGCTTCTATCAGTCACAAAGCTATTAGCTAAAAGAGTGACGTCACAAAGCTACGAAGGAGTGCTCTCATCGACACCTAGAGTGATAGACATCGATGTCTCTATCGATGTTGCAGAGACGAGCAAAACTTTTCAGATCACCACCGCATCCAGGCCTGTGAATCAGACTAGGGCTAGGGATGAACAGTTCTTTGTTCATATCAGACTACACGCCTTGACAGCACTCACCACAGACAAAAACATCAAATCAGGAGAGACAATTGGAGGGCTTAGTATTCTATTTGAAGACCAAACCCTAAACCAACAACGGCTGCGTTTGTCCGGGGTGAGGGGCAGAGACGAAGAAGCCGTGGTAGACTTGTTGGTCAAGACTAAACAACTACCGTACTTGAATTCGGGGTAGGTACTACTACTAGTACTTGACCTAGTACTAGGCCTACTGGATCTAGATCTAGGTCTACTAGGTATATCTAGATCCAGGTCTAGATCTTTATTCATGTATGGTGGTGTGACCATAGTTCGCTATCTCAACAAATTAGTAAGATTTCGAAAGTCTGATATCGTCGGCGGGCCTTTTGCCAAAAGGGCCTTAACCCGATTTTAGGGGTTATTGAGATATTAACATTGTAGATTTCAACATTCTCTTTAAAATGGTGTCCTTCATTGGTTGAAATTCGATTTATTCATGAAGATAATTATGAATTTCAAAAGGACCTTAACGCGTATCTTATCTTTTCCTTAAGCCAAAAGGGCCTTAACCTACACGGCAAATATTTTATCAATGACAAATTATTTCGTAATTTCCATTTAATTCAATAGATACCAGTATAATCACCATTAAAAACATGATTAGTCTACACTAGACACAATGTACTTAGTCTGAGTGAGCTTTAAGTTAGATGTGGATGCATGAAATACGACAGACTCATTGAAATACGCAAATGTCAACGTATGGGTATGTAATAAAAATAAACAATGAAAAAGGTGTCCTAAATGTACGATCTCTAAAAAATAACTTTACCGAAAGCTGCATTATATTAATAAACATATTCAGATATCAAAAATACTTTTTCTAACAGTTTAATGTATCAGTTTGATCAGTTTCGTGATCCAGTAGCAATAGCAGGGGCTTTCTGGCAAACCAAAGGTGTTGCGAAACAAGAAAATTACTTTACGCCAGAAGGGCGTTAACTACGCGCGCGTACGATAACGGCAGGTTAAGGCCCTTTTGGCATAACGCAGCGTAGGTTACGGCACTTTTGGCATAATGCCGCGTAGGTTACGGCCCTTCTGGCATAAAATACGCTACATTCAAACCATATGCCATTTTTTGCACATAGCATGAAAACTTCTGATTATTTAATAACAAATTTAACACATTTCATTTAAAACTTAATAACTAAACATATTTATCGAAATTCCGGTGGAATAGTCATGTGAATGAAATCATCAAAAAAGCGTCGAGGCAATTATATTTGATTAGATCTCTGAAGCGCTTTAATGCTCCAAGGATAAATTGTTGACAGTATATACATCGTACATACGACCTACATTGTAGTATTGCGTACCTCTGGGGCACTCTGGTATTACCGTGCAGCAAAGCAATGACATAGAGTTGTTCCAGAAAAGGGCTCTTCGCATAATTCTCTCTGTGAGCTACAGAAATGCCCTCCAGAAGACCGAGCTTGCAACACTGAGCGAAAGAAGGGACAAACTATCCTTAAGATTTGCAGAATCGCTTCAAAGAAACTTCAAAGACTCGTTGCCTGAAACACAAAACCAACGTCTCCGACGTAGCAATTGACTGAGAGAGTTCAAATGCAGAACGAAAAGGTTTAGAAACAGTGCTCTGCCTTTTCTTGTTAGGCTAATAAGTCTTCATTCCGAGTGAATCGTTATTTGATGAAAGACTTAATTAATATTATTGATTACACTCAAATTTAAATAGTTATTACAATGAAATGAAATGAATCTCAAAAGAAATGAACATTATAAATAATATGCAGGTTGTTTGTTTTTGAATTCCTACTAAAACGCTTTAATCTTCACACTTTAATCTCATCCCAATTTCCTCCTCCGCCTATTTCGGGACTTGCTATTCACTAGCCTCGAGTCTTTTTAATTTACTGTACTTTTAGCACGACTGATATCTTTGATCAAACTTAATTTTACAATTGTACTATGTTTGAATTTGACCACCTGGAGAAGTTTCATAACTACAATACTACAATTATTGATGTTTCCTGTCAAACGTTTAGTTTAATAATTTGTAATACTTTTGTACAAGCCATGATGATCCGAAATTTTAAAGCTAATTAATTAAAGGCTCACTACACTTGTTTTTCAACTCATCTTTCTTGATATATTCCTCTTACATACCCTTCCTTTATTTTCCTTTCATCCTTTTCTCATCTTTCGTTGATTCTTGCTCCTTGCTCCTATTCCTCATTCATCCCCTGTTTATTTCCATACTCATTGAATTTTGATATAGAGTTAAAATGTGATATGTTGTATATATATTATGTCATAGTCCTAAGACTATTGTACTTTTAACTTGTAAATACATGTTATTTCAATTGTATTCCAATGACAATTCAGTTTTAAGACTGCGACGATGGAATTTGTTCAACAAAACCTTTCTATATATATATATTTATATAGACCTAAAACAACAAAAAAAACGACCACAAATTTTTGATTTAATATTAGAGAGGCCAAAACTTTAAACGCGATTATCTCGGAATGGCCAAAAGCAGTTAAGGCCCTTTTGGCATAAGGCCGACGATATCACTAAAGGAAAGAGAAACCTAAAATTACCGAGAGACGATTTATTTTTTATTTTTATGGAATTGGAGGTGAAATTAATAAAAATATTGCCAAAATATCGGCAAATTTTGCAGTCTTTTGCGTCCGTTCCGAAAAAATATGAACTTGCCGACAAGGGTTTGTAAATCTTTATTTTGAGAGCATATGTCATCAACATTGTAAATAAAAAGTAGTGTCAACCAGGGGCGGCGATTTATTTTCATGACCGGGGCGACAAGGTGCGAGGGAGTAAGTCTAGATCTAGACCCTAGATCTAGTGAACGAGAGGGGTAAATGTGACGGAAGTGACTACCCCCTTACACTTTCACATGTTTTTGAAGTTTTGTTGTATTAAAACATTACATTATTTAGCAATACTAAAGTATACAAACAATCAATATGCTTTTTTTCACACTTCACTTTTACATTGCCGGTAATTAGTGTGCAGTCCTAAGGGTTGTAAATATACTTTAATTAGGTTTAAACACCTTTGCGGCGTCTCTTGGAGGAATCGTACCAAGTACCAGGTCTGGTCATTTAATGAAGGACCTTGAATTTGACTTAATAATACTATTTGTTAGAAAGATGTACACCATTATCCCGTAGGAAGCCAGGCGACATTATTTTTATAACCAGGCTGGCTGGAAGGGACTCCTTAAAAAAATAAAACTTAATAAAAAGAGCAAGCGAAATATTCATTTTTTAGCACTGATCTATTTTAATATTAAACTCTTAATCTTGTAAACACACAGCGTAAACTGTGTAAACTGTGCGTACGTGATACCAACGAAATACAAATTTTCTACAGTATTTTCTTGTACATTTTGTAGGACATTATGCGAGGGAGCGTAGCTAACGACCGAGCAAGAAGATTTTTGCATTTGTATTAGGCCTCGTCCAAACGCTGCACTATTGGGCCCTCCAGAGCCTAACAAAGAAAAAGTGTTGCAGTCTTTACTCAGTATTTGCTATACATTGTTGTGTGTGCACTTTTTCAAGTTTTCCGGGGGGGGGGGACGATCCCCTCCCCTAAACATTGCCGCCCCTGGTGGTAACTGATTGCATAATATTTGTCCTTGCAAAATATCCAATTATCTTACATTTGATCGATTGAATTTTTCAATAAATCAGATATATCTCCGTGCACGAAATAAGGTCTCGTTGTTTTTATGACTTTTTCGTGAGTTGCGCGCGCGCCAATCCGACATCGAATTTAAGATCGCGATATCTCTGGAATCCTTTGACGATAATTTTTTGTAGTTACACCAAATTGTAGTTAAAACTTTGCCGTTCGGCATTTGCTAATAATTTTTAATAAATAAATTTGTGTAGAATATGAGAAATCATGGATCGAATATCACATTTTCTAATAGTTTCAAAAAACTCCGCGAACTTTGGTCACTACAGAACTATGTGTTTATGTCGCTCTTTAATTTTAAGACGGCATGAACACCAAATAATGTATTTAAATGGTATTTAATGCATTTTCTCATTATTATTGATTTGATTATCATGATTATATTATAGTATTAATGACTGCTTTGAGAGAAATAGTTGTTTTTATACGCTCAAGGGAAGGTTAGAATTGTGCTATTACCCGAGGCGTGCCGAGGGGAATAGCCCAATTGTAACCTTCCCGAGAGCGTATAAAAACAACTATTTCTCGAATATTAAAGCAGTCATTAATACTTTTATATGCCGAAAAAAAATAGACTAAAAATAAAAAATAAAAAATACTTTTTTTTTTTGGTCGAAGATGAGATTCGAACTCTTGCGTACAAAAGGTGATGTATCTAAAGTCAGCGCCTCAGACCTTTCGGCCATCGCGCGCTATTAACATGCTTGGCAGTTTTGTACGATATATACATTAAAATGGATTGAAACCGGCTTCGCGTGTGATGAATGCTTCGCAAAAGCTCCATATACGGACTCTTCTTTTACTTTTGCAATGCATATTGGCACGAACTTAGATCAAGATCTATCGGCAGATGTTGTTTTTTTGTTTTTGGAAGTTTATTTTCGTCTTCATGTCAACAATGCAAGATAAAATTGTCGGTAAGATCGATCGAGATTCAATTGTATTGAAATTACCGACCAATTATTCGCACACATACGGTATCCTCCATCGCTCAAACCATTTTTTAACATGTAAACCTATGGGGTAACCATGGAGACTGACCTATTTTTTTAATAACCATGGTTATTACAAATATTAAATGTTTTAAGCATGGTTACCGGAATTTTACAGGAACAGTTGAAGTTTATGAATGCAATTTCGACCAATCAGATGGCTGGATTACTTAAGTGAGGTATATAATTGTTACTATATT
>JAVYIG010011213.1:0-62537 GCA_035222895.1 Strongylocentrotus droebachiensis | reverse complement strand
ATTACAAAAGTAAATGATATCAGCTCACCCAAACAAATTCTGAAACTAACCCCACATTTTCACTTTTTGATTTTCGATTCACAGGGACTGTTCTTCTTCATCGCCCATTGTGTCCTTAACATGGAGGTAAGAAAAAACCACAGAACTTACGATCTTCTCGCGACTCGATTTTCGAAGAAATTAGAACAATATTAGCTATAGAAATCTAAGCAAAGATCATCTTTATGGTGTAGGCTCTGATTTTGACCTTTAACCCCCTTTATTTCATGTGTTTGAGTTTTTTCTTCAGATATTATTTTTATAAGTATTAAAGTTCCAGTATATTCTACTTAATTTGAACCTCCAAAAATATTGCAATCGGTTTTTTTAATTTTTAAATACGTGCTGTGGCAAATTTATGGTTGGAGGCATTACCTTTTCATTCCTATTGAAAACTATAGAACACCTTTCGCCAAATGTAAGACTTAAAAGGCACCTGGAAAACTTTTAACTTCGTTTTCGGCCTATCTGAAGCTATTTTCGAGAAGAAAAAAAGCTGCCTCCTGCAAATCTCTTATTCGGTAAAAAAAAAAAATCGGGGTCGTGCCCCCATTTTTACAAAATGCTGGATGCACCACCACTACGTGTTTGAAAAGAAAAAAAAGGTCATATATCTTTGAAAATCATTTACATTATGTGTGTGTTTGTGTGTCAGGTAAGGAAGGCATACGAGCGTCGATACGGCAAGACCAGGGGAGTCGTCAGCTCTACGGTTTTCTCGTCCGTCTCCAACACGGCTAGCGGCAAAGGCGGCAACTGTAAGGCTTCGGGCAAGTCGAGGTCGATCTCCGGATCATCATCGAAGAACAAGAGTAACGACACGGTGGCGCTTTGCAGGAAAGGCAGTGACATCTCCAACGGCATGGTAATAATAACGATAGTATATGGTTTACATTAATATTGAAGGGAAAGTTCACCCTTTTTTTTCTTTTTTTTTTAACAGAAGCATACAAATTAGACGGAAATGTCAGTGAAAGCTCGAGCAAATTCCCAATAAATGTAAGAAATTCATGAATTTTGAATTTGCGTTCAATCAAAATTGATCAAAAATTGATTGAAAATGTTCCCTCAAGAAGATTTTCAACCATACCCGCAACCTTAATATGATTATTGATGATATGTTTGCATAAAACCACTCTACGGAAGAAATCTCTTCCGTCTTCAATAACGAAGAAAATTAAAGTTGATGGAATTTTATATCAAATTGGAGAGGAGCTCGCAAGATACGTCTCAGTGTTGCCAATCTGTTTTTGATAGAGCGCAACTTTAAACAAAATTCATTAATTTCCCATTTTAAATACGTTTTTCCTCAAATTTTCACTGACCTGTTTCTCTCATTTTTCTGTTTCTACATTAAAACTAACTCGATATCAGGGTGGACTTCCCCTTTAAGAGTCTAAAAAGTACTTTGATCCTGGTTTTAGCCAGACTGCCGTTAGCCGGTGAAAGCATTCAATGGAATCTACCCTATCATCATGAACATTTATCCATTTACTACATCTCCATTGGGATTAGAAAGGTAGATTAGTATCTCGTCAAAGGGCGTTAGTGCCGCCAATCATTTTGATCCACAGATTTGCATCGTATACACTTGAGCAGATATTTTTACGACTTTTCAGATGTCTGCATTAGGTAAATTAATTGGATTTCTTGAAATTAATATAGTTGAGCCACTATGCTCTAGGAAGATCCTAAAAGCAATTAGCGACGAAAGGAATTATTGTTAAACAGCAAGTCATCTGCAATCTTCAATTCCCTGATCAAATTAAAAAAAAAACGTCCCCAACAATCAATTCAAAAGGTAAATGATAGCAAGGTTTTATACAGGGCTACACCGGGTTTCTTTATAAAGGTAATAAGCCAGTTCGTAAATAGCTTCGGAACGCATGACCCCCAAATATCCACAGATCTTTTACACTATGGATACGTCCCACTTGTGCATTTTAGAATAATCACTGTCGAAGTGATGGAGGTGCTTAATGAATACCTTTTGTTTGCACTCTTGAGAAGAATACTTCCACCTGTGTATCAAATAAATGTGCTGTCGGTACATAAATGAATACTAATTACATAACTTTTATGAGCACGATACGAGTATTCGTCTCAATGGTTTTACAATTTGGGAACAAATGACCTTTATCTGAACATGCGCAAATCCTAATTACGAACTCGCTTATTGAAAACACCGTTCATGAACTATTCCGGGTTCGAATCTCAGTCATGGTTTCCCGTTCTTGACCAGGAGTAGAAAATGGGTCTCTGAATGGAGGTATTGCGATCAAAGCTAGAGGGTCTTATGGCAGCTTAGAAGGAATAGGGGGGGGGGATGTCGACCATATTTTAATATTATTTATTGCATTATTTTAAACATCTTGTTACATACAAAGTTACATGTTCATTCCACAGTAAGTAGTGGTCAATAACTAATTCAAGGCATTTTTATACTATTGTATTGTTAAATGTATAAACCATCTCCGAAATGAACATATCATCTTTCTCTTACTGTGTTTTTAAATATTTTTATATCATGTTTCTATTTTTATGATGACAGGATTGTCATGACAACCCTTTGAAGACTTCAAGTGTTGATGAAACCAATAATCTCAACAACGGATCAAATACCAACCAGGATTCGATCAAGAAGAAACTAAGCGTAAGTTTTATGTAATAATAAAAAATACAATAATATAAGAAAGACAAATATGAAATGGAAGATTAACCAAAAGATCCTTCATGAGATATCTTAAAAACTAATTTATTTCCAGTTTTCAGCGAACTGAGCATTGTTTGTAGCTCAGAGAGGGAATTTAATTGTTTCTCCTTACTTTTTAAATTGCGTTAACGAATCATCATTACATGATATAAAACGTATATAAATAATTGCTTTGTTGGCATCATATAGTGCAAAGTAAGACTTTGAGCGTCTTTACACAATAATTATTCCCTCAAGGAAAGCTATGAACTAACTATTTTATGTAATATTTTAAACAATTACAGGGTGTATGTCATTTGTTTCATGTGAGTTCGACATGCTGAGAACAGAAGCGTATAGATCTGACACAGTGTTGAATATGAAACGATATAAAAAATAACTTATTGTGACATAGCACAAATTTAGGCCAAGTTGATACTTCAAACCGTTGTCAATTCTTGTCATAGTTGTTTAACCAAGTTGACGCAAGCAATTTGGGTGAATAAACTTGTTGGTACACATCATTTTGCTTATAGCATTGAAAATGATTTAAAATTGTCTATAATAATTAATTTTCCTTATTCCAATAGCCCGATGGACCCCTCCAGCACAATGAAATACAGTGCCTCGTGAAGGACAGGTAAACACCTTTCTTTGTTAATTATTTCATTAATGATGTGCCTTGCAATCAGCTTCCAATTAAATTTCTAAAACTTTCTTAGTGGCATTATATAACGAATTCTGACCATCAATAATCTTTCCTTCTAAAAAGTTCCTCCATTCACATCGCCCCAAAGTGTATTCTCTCTCATCCATTTATCATGCTATTATTTATTAACAATCACTAATCACTACCGTCTGTGTATCGTCTGTGCGGCCGGGGTATACAGAAGTATCATGCTATGTTTTTGATGTTCTCTGAAATGTGAAACAACATGATTGTACGTGTAAAACAATATGATTATTCATTCATTTTTCTGCAAACAAAATGTAACGCATATTTTGTACATCATCGTGTTTTCTGACCAATAAAACTTATCAAGATAAAAAAAAAAAAAAAAAAAAAATCTCTAATCACTATATTGCTGCTATTTGTAATTCTCGTTGTACTCCGATTTTTTTAAACATATGTTTACATTGCATGATTCCAGTTGGAATACACAAATTGAAAATTTAACCCAGTTCCTTGTTTGGTCGAGATGTCTTGAATGTCACATATTTTTCCCCTTATTGTACAATTTTTTTTTTCAATTACAACTGCTCAAATGCAGCTTTTGATCTACGATGCCTAACTTTCATTCATTTATATATTTTGTTGTATTATATATTGTTTAAATAGCGAGAAGAACGTCAACCAGGAAGGTCAAAATAGCGAACTGTCGAAGGAAGCAAAAGTAGCCATGGAGAACATGATTTCAAAATCTAACGTCGCTTCGAACAATGAGAATATCGCTTAGAAGAGCAAAGAATATTTTGCAGTTTAAAGTGCAACGAAAGTACTTAAAGTTTAATTGGTAATTATATTTCAAGTTCGATGTTTGATGGTGAAAGTTCTTAAAAAGTAATTACATTTATATATAAAGTAGACTCACGTTATGACCTTGTATCGTGTTGCACGATTCCATTGTGTATTTCGAAATCTAACGTCGCTTCGAACAATGAGAATATTAAAGAGCAAAGAATAATTTGAAGTTTAAAGTGCAACGAAATCACTCACAGTTTGATTGGTAATTATATTTCAAGTTCGATATTTACCGGTGAAAGTTCTTAAAAAGTAATGACATTTATATAAGTATTGTGTTGCACGATTCCATTCTGTATCTCAAAATCTAACGTCGCTTTGAACGATGAGAAAGAATATTTTGAATTTAAAAGTCCGAAGAAAGTACTTTCATTTTAATTGCTTATTATATTTGAAGTTCGTAGTTTGAAGTTGAAAGTTCAAAGAAAGTAATTATAGTTAATTTAGTAGCTCACAGTGTCTTTCAACATCTTGCGTCATTAACTTGTATTGTGTTGCACGATTCTATTCTGCAACCTTAAGTGGCACTACCCCATCAGCGTTTGAATGGAGTACAAGCATGATGGCTATGCTTGTATCATTTTGTAGATTTTAGTAAAGTAAAGAAGTTGAAATACACCTTAACCTTCCCGTCTTCAGAACGGCTATTTCTGGAGAAAAACATTTGTAGTAAATGTATATATTGTTATTGCGACCTTCATAAAAGTAATGTGTCTACTGATATTTCCTTTAGAAATAAAATTGAACGAAAATTCATTACAAATTTCTTTAAATTTGATATATATTGATTATACTATACCTATGTAACAAAAGCGTACCGCATGCCTGCAGGCGTATAACGAGTTTCACCCACATTGCATTCGGTTGAATTCGATAGCGAGCATGTCAAATTCTATTTTTGTAGTTTTATCTAATAACCGTTTGATGATTTTACTGATATGTAGCCACATGGAACAGTTTGACGATCAATTTGATAATTGAATACTTGAAAAGAGAAATGCATGAAAACAGTGGCGTGCCTCAACAAAAAATTGCTTACGGCGCAGCTACAGCCAAGCCAACCTATGTTAGGGTAAAAGTGTACATATAGTTTTGTTGTGAAAAATACCAGTTTCCAGTTTTAGAAAAGCATTCACTTTGCGCTTAATTTGTTTGCATCGATTTTAGCAGCAAATCATAGCTATGTCCCTATCTATTCCGTCCATGAATACTTGTACAGAGATTTGACATGTGAATGATTATTTACGATATATATTTGAAAATGCACTTGGTGTCGATATGTGTCAAAATGTTAACTAAAGATTTGTATATTTTTGTAGAGGTGACAGTGATGTATGTAATGTGTAGAATATGATAATGAGTTCGTTTAAGGCCCCACTGCACTACTTATAGCTACTTATTGCGCCCTCCATATAGCAAACAATGCCTAATGGGTTACCGTTGATCCCCCATGGTCCCCTTTTTCTTATGTTAATTGAGAGCTGATGTGATGATAACTACCTGTCAGTGACCATGCAGGGAGGTCTTATCCCTCCTGGCCAAACTAGTGCAGATAGGAATTAACCATCAGTTTCACTTCCTGTGTATACTCAGCTGACTTAATAATAATATTTGTTGCAGAGAAAGGAAAACATTTGATTAGTTTAAGATCTTTAAACATAGATGCTTTCGTCTCCTTTGTCAAGGATATTTAGGCACATTTTCGATTATTCAAATTGGAGGTGCAAAAAACAAAAACACCGATATGATACTGAGTTCGTTTAATCCTCAGTTTCACTTCCCGTGTACTCGGCTGATTTGATAATAATATTTGTTGCAGAGAAAGGAAAACATTTGATTAGTTTAATATCTTTAAACATAGATGCTTTGTGCTTCTTTGTTTAAGGATATTTAGGCACATTTCGATTATTCAAATTGGAGGTGCAAAGAAAAACAGCGATGTGTTTATCATTCGTCTGCGGCCCACATGCTCCGAAAATAGACGTCTGGGTTCTCGCAAAACAAACACAATCGACCAAGGTCCGCATCCTCGAACCACTCTGTAAACACTGACTCCAATTCAAATTTTCGGTCGGAAAATAGATTGGGTATCTTGCTTAGGTAAAGAATGGAGGAAGGATGGGGGAAAGAGGGGGAAAAGAGAGAGAAGGGGGGGGGGGGGGGGGGAGTTATGAAAAGTATTACGAGTAATGTAAATTTATTTTCTGTATTATATTTCAATATGGCTGTACGTTAATTTTTGCCATTCCTGGTTATTGATATTTTGACATTTGCACCTTATTATCTTTGTCACAGTGTAATTAAGAATGTTGTTATCCATTTATGTAAAAACAATTTGAGAATGGTAATATTTTTGTTGGATTCTAATCACTACAATTTGAATTGAATTGCATTCAATTAGGTATGTACGCCCCCTGACTCCCCGCCCCCCCCCCCAAAAAAAAAAAAAAAAAAAAAAAATAAGACTGGCGGAGGGGATCAAGAAATTAACTCAATGCAAAATTGAAGAAAAAACATCTGGAATCATTCTCTTCCCTTTACCTTTTTAATCATTTCTAGATACGACACAAAAATATGTAATCATAATAATTGCTAGTAGCTTTTATTGATCATTTTCCTCTCGTAAGTCTGAAAAGTCTGGCACTTTTGTCTCTCTCTCTTTTGTTTGTTCCATTAAAAAATTCAGGCTAAACAATCTTATCTGCAAAGTTGGTTCAATACCCCAAATGAAATAAAGTTGGAATAAATTTGTTTGACCTCTTTCCATGAAATTTTCGTAACAATGTGATTTACTCTTGATAGATAATTTTGATGTCTTCTCAGAACTTTATTGTTCAAACTTGATTTATTTGTGAAATTCTGAGAAGATATACATTTTGTTTATCTAGAATCAATCATATATGGCAAAGTCATTCCATAAAAGAGGTAAAACCATATTCTATTTTTATGGGCAACAGCGTATTCATCATATTCAATAAATGTCTACTTTGTGCAAAAACAAGTTGAGAGCAGTTTCATTTGTGAACGAAGTACAGTTTTGGCAAAGGCCTAGATTAGTACAAAAAGCCGTAAGAGGGTTCAACAAATTCGGAAGGTTCTATAATAATAAAGTCAAATTGATTCGAGGAAAATAAAATACAGACATGCATATTATGAGACACACACAAATTGAACGTGAGATATATACGTAGATCAGTCGAAACAATACATGAACATCAGTTCATGAAAGGGGCGGGCGGGGAGGGATAGAGAGAGAGAGAGAGAGAGAGAGAGAGAGAGAAGAGGGATAGGGAGGGGGGTAGGGAGCGTTGTAAGTGATGGATACGAGAGAAAGGATGCTCAAAGTAATTTTCCCTATAGATTGGAACCACCAGGCAATTTCATTTTAGTAAAAATGTCAAGGCCAAAACTAGAATGCTGGATATTTAGCAATTACAAGTGTGTGGGAGATGTTGGTGCGTGTGAGATAGAGGGGTATAAGGAAGAGAGAGAGAGAGCGAGAGAGAGAGAGAGAGAAGGAAAGCGACAAACAAACTTGAGAAGCACGAAAGAAAAGCCAAAGAGATTTAGGAATCAGAAGATGTAGAGTATAACGGAAAGCTAAGAAGAAAAAAGAAGAATATGGAAATGTGAACGAAGGACTTTTACAGAAAATGTAGATAGTTTCTTAGAGAGAGGGGGAGGGGGGGGGGGGTGAGAAGAAAAGAAAGAGAGGTATAAAGGATGTTGACGAAAGAGTGGGAGCAGTATGCAAAAATAGAGAGAGGAAGAGATAGCACGATAGGGAGAAGGAGTGAGAATGGAAAGAGAGAGAGAGAGAAAGAAAGAGAGAGCATCATTAGAAAATAAATTTAAAAGCAAACAAGAACATCTTAATACGCAGCTAAAAACTACTCCACCATGTTGAACGTACTCAAACATAATTATCACGAATAGAAACACGAGCAAAGACACACTTCAGATCTCTGAATAGTACAAGTGGTATTTTTGTATCTTTTTTCCCAACCCAAGTACTCAAGAAACTAGGCCAAACAGATTATAAAACTGAGAGAGGGAGAGAGAGAGAGAGAGAGAGAGAGAGAGAGAGAGAGAGAGAGAGAGATAGGGGAGGGGAGAAAGCAGAAACATTGAAAATGGTGAAATTGAATCTTTCTTAAGCAAATTTTGAAGCACTTAAAAGACGAATACCTCGCTTCTCGCTTCTGCTTAATATTGCCGAGTGCAATAAATGAAAGCGACGCACACAATTGGGTGAAAGAGTGCTTCAAGTTGCTGGTGGGAAAAAAAAGGCATTTAAGCATAAGATGGTACGACAGCAATAAAAGGATTATGTTGTGTTTACGATTACAGTGTGAATATGTATATACACAGGCCTATATATCAAAGAGTTTTTTTTTAATAACGGGAGTCTCGCCAAGGAAGTGCTTGAAATTCATATTTCTTAAAGGCCATCTTAATTTATAAAACATTGGTGGTATAACAAAATGGTCTCGTGTTAAAGTGCAATGTCATCTCAAGGAAAGAAAAAAATATGATTGTAATCCCAAATGAAAATTATAACTTGTATAGAATGTATAACTAATACATAATTTGTTTACAATATAAACATAGGCATAAACATGATATTTACAGTAGGCTTGCGGGTGCACCATGTGTGAGAGAGAGAGAGAGGGTTGAGGAGTCCTGGAAAGGACTCTGACTCGGTAATCTTTCTTGGGGGTGTGTAGTCCTGAAAAGGACTGTTTGTTATCTTTCTTGGCTTATAGTTCTAAGGAGAACTATAGCGCTTGGAGAGGATGAGTGGCTCGACGTTTCGAACAGGTTGACTATCCGTCGTCAGGAGTGACGACGGATAGTCAACCTGTCAGAGTCCTTTCCAGGACTCCTCAACCCTCTCTCTCTCTCTCTCTCTCTCACACATGGTGCACGCCACAAACCTACTGTATATCTACATCACCATGCAAGCCGACACTTACAAGCAGCATCTAAACATGATATTGTTTGCGGAGAGCCAAAATGGTGTTGAGCTAAAGTTGACCAAAAATGATTCAACAACCTTCCAGCTATCATTAAATAACTTAACTCACTTAAATAAAGAACAAAACCACAACTTCCTTAAAGGGATTTGGTGTTTTTGTCTCAGATTCTAAACAAAATACTGGATTAAGCTCATGCTGCAATCATAAATATAAACATTTAGGTTTGTCAGGAAACCCCATGACTTTTACAAGCCGGTCGCCTGTCTTGTTACCAAGATATAAATGATTGGAGTTCAAAATTTCAAAAATCGTTTCCCAACGGTTTTTATAACATAGTCTATTTGGGGAAAATGAGTACCATGGTAAAACCAGTCAATCAAAGATTTTTACTTTTTTAAGGCACTTCATGATCCTTTTGAAGCACAATTTTTGTCGGGCTTCAATATTACACCATCATCACAAACACTGATAACACGAAAGGCCATGAATCTCAGATGTGTAAAACTGGAAACATTATTAAACAATGCCTTTAAGGCAAATTGAGGAAGAGAGATAGCTAGAGCAAATGAGAGAAAGAAGAGAGACAACAGAACGAGGGACAAAAGACAGAAAGAAAGAGAGAAACAATGCGAGGGAGGGAGAGAGAGGGATAGAGAGAGAGAGAGAGAGAGAGAGAGAGAGAGAGAGAGGGAGGAAGAGAAAGAGAGAGAGAGAGAGAGAGGGGGGGGGGGGGCGGTTGAGTATATATTCAGAACACCCAAATTGATAACTAGTTCTAAGGATATATTTACAATTATTGTAACCAATCGAAACAAATATTTGATGTGACAAGATTTGGCAACCGAATCATTTCGCATGATCATTTTACCAATGATATTTTCCGGGAAATGTTGAAACCAACGATACAAGATTGCAAATCATTCTATTTCTGTATTGGAGCGGTCGCAAACAAATCATGACGTTGACATCATCCGCTGTTTCCGCAGCAATGATGAAACAAACAAAAAATGGTAAGATCTAAATTTCTGGTACGTTAATTTTGAATGACAGCTCATGAGGATATATCTTCTTTTTTTATTTTTTTATATCACACATAAATCCCGATTGATTCTTTCCAGAATTGATCGTACGTGAAATTGCGATTTTAGAAGTAGGTTAAGCGAGCGATCCAATAATTGGACTTCAGTTTTCAGCGTGTACTCCAAAAGGAAAAGGCCTTGAAATAATAGAAAGCATGTATTCCATTTATATGTGACGTTGTAACGAAGCAATATGGGCTGCATATACGAAATGGAATTTTAAAGGCAAGGACCAGAATGACCGCAATAATTCATGTACCATACATGACCTACGGAGAGTTTGTCAATTCTGATAATGTGTTTGAAATTGATTCATAATAATAATAATAATCATCATCATCATCATAATCATATACAGTCAAACCTCCTTTATCGACGACCTGTATGGAAAGACCACCTGTCTATAAAGACCACATGTTTTGTTTCCCTGGAATATAGCTTCTCATTGAAACACGTACTAAAGAAACCTGAATATAAAGACTACCTGCCTATAAAGGCCACTTATCATGGCTCCCTTGAGCTGTATAAGATTTGTGAGGCGCCTAATTCACTTTGATTTGATGTGATTTCTGTATTTCTCCAAATATAATAGCTTAATAACAAAGAACATATAAACGTAAGGTATAATACAAAATATACAAACAATAATAACGTCATGTCAAAATGTGTTTTTGTTTACATATGTAGGACTACATAATTTTATGATAACGAAACTTAATATTTCTATAACATATCATAACAAATGTAAAGTATTATCCAAACTATCTGTTGCAAAAATGCAGGACACCGCAATTTTAAGCGATGCTTGACTAGAATGGCGGCCTTAACAAAAAATAAAAACATTCTTAAGGTAAAACTTAAAACTTAAAGTGTTTGAACAATCTTTGTGTGGGCGTATGTGCGTGTGGGTGTGCGTGCGCGTGTGTTCGTGTGTGTGTTTTTATACCAAGATATGAATTAATACTTGAATTCTGATGTATTTCTTTATTGCTAACCATTTAAGTTTTTTTCATTTCTTGATGAAGGATATAAATAATAATAATAATAATAATAATAATAATAATAGTCCGTTCTTGTATAGCGCATAATACTTATGCGCTTCCAAAGAGCTTCGGAAATCAAATTTAAATCAAATTTAGATTGTACTTCTTTCAAGGTACTTGTAAATTTATGGATCTTCAGTGACTGGTCCCTCAGAAACTAGTGCTATGCCAGTCACATGCGAAATTATTATTTCAGCTGATGCCTGTCATGATCAGTGCATGGTAAATTTGTTTTTTCTTCAAATTTCATTTTGTAATCTTTACATATTTGATCAACATGCTGTTTTGGCATATGACATATGGATGGAGCATTTGATGCGGTGAACATCGTGGGTGATTGTTGATGATTTATCATATTCAGATTCTGAATATTGTCAGCGAGTTGAATCATATAGCAAGGATGCAATTCATAGTTTTACTAGATAATTCTCAGTTAACATGCTCTCTCTCTCTCTCTCTCTCTCTCTCCCCCTCTCTCTCTCTCTCTTTCTCTCTCTCTCTCTCTTGTATTAAGAAAATATGAAAGTAATATTTTGCCTTGATTAAGACAAATTGAACATTTTATTAGTATTAAACAGGGAGAAAGAAATTTAAGAAACCCATTCAGTGTTCATTCGTGATGCATAAAAATCATGTACATTAAAATGTGAAATAATTACTTAAAGATGATAAATCAATTCTTCGACGTTGATTTGATTCGTTCAATTTTACATGAATTTGGTGACATGTCAGTTAACATACGAACGGCAAGCTTCGATATCTTCTCAATCTACCAAACAATACGAAATCTAGCCGTAGGTAATACACAGACAAGAAATTAAACAAAAAGTAGTAGAGACACTTCGTCACATCAAGCTACGAGAAAGTACACATCATCTCACAGAATTCTACTCGAACACCGCATCGGAATCAGGTAGGCTCAACATCCCTTACGTTTATGCCTGTTGCACATGAGACGTCTTTTTGATTCCGTCAGTTTGTATTTTATCAGTATTAAACAGGGAGAAAGAAATGGGGAGGAAATTTATTTAAATCAAAACGTACATTTAAGAAACCCATTCAGTGTTCATTCGTGATGCATACAAATCATGTACATTAAAATGTGAAATAATTACTTAAAGAGCGATGATAAATCAATTCTTCGACGTTGAATGTTCGTTCAATTTTACATTAATATGGTGCCATGTCGGTTACCATGCGAACGACAGGCTTCGATATCTACTCAATCTATCAAACAATACGAAATCTAGCTGTAGGTAAGGTAATACACAGACAAGAAATTAAATAAAAAATGGAGATCCCAGAATAATGACGATGACAATGATTAAAAGTTTGAATAAGAGATAATCAGACAATGTGTTCAGGGGTCATATTTCTTCGAATTTTAGAAAGTTTCATCCACCATCGTGTTGTTCAACACAATTTGCAATTTAACACAAACGTGGTGACATGTCGGTAAACATGCGAACGGCATGCTCCGATATCTACTCAATCTATCAAACAATTCAAAATCTAGCCGTATGTAATACACAGACAAGAAAGTAATAAAGCAGGGAGATGCCAGAATAATGACGATGACAATGATTAAAAGTTTGAATAACAAGTAATCAAACAATATGTTCTGAGGTCATATTTATTGTAATCTTAGAAAGTTTTATACATCAACATGTTGTTGCACACTATTTGCAATTTAACACGAATGCGGTGACATGTCGGTACTGAGCAGATGTTCATGGCAGCTAGCTTCGATATTCTATAAAACTAGAAGCTATCTAGATAGTAATTCAACAGATATCTGGGTAGAGACACTTCGTCACATCAAGCTACAAGAAAGTTTAAAATCATCTCGAAGAATTCTACTCGAACACCGCATCGGAATCAGGTAGGCTCAACATCCCTTACGTTATGCCTGTTGCACATGAGACGTCTTTCTGATTCTGTCAGTTCGTAATTGTATTGATAATAATTTCGATTATTTAGGAGTGCTAAAACAAAAAGTACCTTATCGATTACTAAGTAACAGAATGTGAAGAGAAACATAAAACTATTAGATATGTGAATTATACTTCATTACAGAAAAAAAAAGTGTTTTTTAATGGATCTCTTGAAAGTGGCAAGACAGGTTAATTATTTTTCGAAGCAATCGGTAATTAATATTCTGTATATTCAGTTGTCTAGCTTAGGTCTGCATTTCTTCAGACATTTTCGCCACTTGTGTAACGGGCCTTTTACTGCACATTAATCAAGATATATTCTTGGGCAATTCTGAGGGGTGAGATGGCCAATGCAATGATCTCATAAACGGGAGGTCCCGGGATCGTAACACCAAAACGGTGCTAGTGTCTTTTGGTATGGCACAAATCCTCGATACTCACACCGACTTACACCTACCTCCCTAAATTAATAATTGCTTTCGAAATACTAACTGTTTTCAAACTCAAGTTCGGGTATGAGCCATTATTAGTATCGTGTTTTTACATGTAGATAGGTAAAATATACCAAACATTGGTTAAACATTACCTAGTGTTGGTTTTAAGTCTTACCCAACAAACATGTATGGTCCTTTTTGTTTTACCTCCTATGTGTAAAATATTATCAAACTGTTTTAAAGGGAAAGTTCACCATGGTATTTAGTTGGTTTTAATAAAAGCAGAAAAGTGAGACAAATTTTTTAAAGTAAAATTTGAGCAATATCCTAAGAAAAAAGAAGAAGAACATTATACATTTTTGAGGTTGTCATCAGTAAACCACACATTTGCAACACTGTTTTCGTTGATTCTTGCATTATAGTAGCCGTTATCAAAAGCAGTCATGAAGTTGTTCATCTTATCACTGGTGGTGATGATGGTAGTGTGTGTTCTTGCTGATTCAAGTGCAGACTCTAGCGCAGACTCATCATCTAAGTCTTACTTGAGCGCAGACTCAGCATCTGAGCCTCAACCAGAAAGCGGTAAGATAGTTGTCAACCACAGACTTTATTGACACTATGGCGGACAAAGAAAGCGGACAAAATATACAGTTCCTCATTCTACCCTCAACAATTGCTGTGGTAGACAAAGGAACATCCCTTCACTGCTATTATGTAAAAAATCTGTAGAACAGGTGTCACATGCATCTTCACCTGTTCTACACATTTTGTACATAATAATAGCAGTGAAGGGATATTCCTTTGTCTACCATAGCAATTGTTGAGGGTAGAATGAGGAACTGTATATTTTGTCCGCTTTCTTTGTCCGTCATGTTCATAGTGTGAGCCATTGAAAGTGTTTTAATTTGTTTCAGTAATAGAGGTTTAAACCAGCTTGCAAATGGCTACAAGGGGCAGGGCTGAGATGATTGATAAGATGCGATTGCAACTTGACTTGAGCTTGATATCATGGACCATAATTCCCAAAAACTTATATGCATTATATAATCAGTTGTAGAGGCATGATTTCTATTGATTTCTTTAATGGAAAAAAAAAAACAATACACGACCCTTAATCCAAACTTAGCTCTAAACCTACGTGGTATTGTGTACTAAGCATAATAAAGCAAATTAGCTGCCTTAGCTAAATTACGTTAGCAGCTATTTTTTAGAAACATGCCTCTACAACAGTACTGATTAAATAATGCCGACCTGAAATCAATAGCTCTTTCTAAGGCGATATCTATTATGAAGCTAGTATGCCTATAGAGTGGCGAAGTGTGACGTCATCAAAAATGTATTTTTAGAATTTATCAATTTTTTCTTCATTTTCCGAAAGAGCATCACAAATAATGTCCAAATGTCGAAAACCCAATTGAATATGTTAAGTATTGACTGAGATATGACCATCTGGAAAAATATATGTCCTATAGGAACTCAGTGTTATATGCCCGTTATATGACGTACGAAAACCAAGGTTTGTCGACAAACCTCCTTTGTGAATTCGGGCCTGTATGTGTGTGGAACTATTTGGAGCTCCTTTGATCGCGTAACTGTGCGCTTGTCACAACTATATCTCTCAGAACGCTATGGTTTAGACCACCCTGCATGTGTTATACGTTATAGCTTACAAGAGTAGTGTTTACAAACTAACTGTTAAATTCCCCAAGTGGGTAACACAAAATAAAATACTTTAAACTTCACCTGCACATACTCACCCTGATGACGACAAAATACAATCTAAAAGCAATTATTGTATGAATATTATATTTAAAGCCACCGCACAGGCGATTTGATTACAACATTCCAGAAGAAACTGCAATATATATATTTTGTTTTAATTCTCCCTAATTGATTCAATTAATAATTATCAATGTTTATTTACAATTACAATTCAAGAAACAGCCTCATCTGCTTCAAATCGTAATGATCAATTGCAATAATGGCAACCGACTTTCGTAAGGGAAAGCTGAAAGTTTCACTACTCAATTTTTAAAACGTTTCCGAACCTGTATCAGCAAGAATTCTTTCTCAAGTTGTTTTTAAAATTAAAACCCAGACTTGAATGACCAGCATAATTATATATTATTACAATTGGATACAAATAATTAGCGTATTTAACCTAATGATGTTACAGTTTTTTACTGAATTTTGTAATTTGTAATCTTCGAATGTCTATCCTGAACCTTGTAGTCTATAATGTAACGTTTAAACAAAATTGATAAAAACTACCGAACCAACCGAAGAGTTTAATTGAGTAACAAGTTAAAGAAAACAGTTGTTTATTGTTCGGGAAATAATAAATCTATCAAAATTATGCTCAAAGATACATATCACTTTATTCAACGATACACATTCGACCAACAAGGTATTGCTGATTGCCTTTATATCATCATTTTATTATATTTAGTCGAATCGGGAGGTATGGACACCGCTGACGTCGATGAAGAGAGACCAGGAAGACGTCGCTAGGATCGAGCCTAAAAGTAAGATTTACCATGAATTGCTTATAACACATTCCTCGCATTTTGAATTACTATTAGCTCAACATTATCATTTATTACCATTTGTTTAGCTACGGGGTCGGGATGGACGTGCCCCACCCATCCCACCGAGTCGTGAGAATATAGAAAAATCCAGAAAAGGGCAGAAAAGGGAGGAAATGAGAAGGGGAAAGGAAAAAAAGAAAAAGCCTGGAGCATCTTCCGGACCATATCCATATCAGTAGGCTTGTGAAGTTAACATAAATGATACCACACAAAACATAAAACGATAACCGAAAAGATTGGTAACATCTAACGAGAAAAAAATAAAGATACAATTGTTTGATAATGTATTATTATAATGTGTAACGAACGGTGGCCCCCAACGTCATTTCAGGAATATTATTGTCCCTCCAGAGGCTGAGCCTAATTAAGAACCTTTAGCTAACCAGTTGGGAGCTCTCCTAGGATTATCTTTTCCTTCTTCATGCACGCTGTATCATTATTATTGCTATATTTTATTTATATTTCAAGCGCAGACCCCCACGTTTTCATGTAAAAGTTATTATTCTGCTGATTATTAAATATGTCGTGTTCATGTGTGTTTCTTTAACACTTTTATTACAGTGATTGTCCGGCTTTCGTAAAGTACACTAGGAGCTTGTATAACAACCCGCCCTCATCGTTCAATCAAAGCCACTCTCATTTCATCCCTGACAACGGATACTCCTCGATTATGTGACAGCCGCCAACCTCCCTACCCCCCTCGAAAATATATAAATATTAAAGGGATCCGGTAACTTTGTCTTTAATAAATCCTTTAAAAAATCCTTGATTTAGCTCATGCTGCAAAGATAAATAGATACCTTTAGGTCAGTCAGGAACCCCATGACTTTTACAAGCCGATCACCTGTCTGATTATCAAGATATTTATGATAGAAAATCGAAATCAAATTTTGCGTTTGCCAAATCGTTTTGATAACACTACAGTCTATTGGGGAAAACGAGTATGGTAAAACCGGTCACTCAAAGGTTTTTACTTTTTTTGAGGCACTTCTTGATCATTTTGAAGCGCAATTTTGTTTAGGGCTTCAATATAACACCATATCACAGACACTGATAACACGTAGGGCCAGGGAATCTTAGAGTTAACATTGTTAAACGATCCCTTTAAAAGGTGGGCTGTATGTCATTTCAATTCAATTCAATTCAAGGTTTTTTAAAATATATCTTCGCAGCCGATGATGGCTGGATTGCGATACAGTTCACAGATACAAACATGCAAAACTACAAAATAAACATCAATTACAATGAACACTGAAGATTGGCATAAATTTAAAACAAAATAGAAATTTGAGTACAGAATTACAGTTGAAAAACTAGTTTAAATAATTTGATATAGATTCATAGCAATATATGTTGAAAGTATTATAAGTTGGCTTTAAAATATATAAACAGAAAACCAAACAGGTTCAAATGTGAGTTTCAGAAAAAATGGGGTCGTTCAAATTAAATAGGGAGTTTAGTGATTATCAAAAACCATTGTAAACATCTAAAGACAAGACGAGAAATTGCAAAAAATTATGTTTCAAATTAAGACTGAAATTTGATGATATTACAGATATATTTGTTCATTAGAAGTACATCATCGATTTACAATGTTCACATGGTTTGCACAAAGTTTTTAGGAAGTACAATTATATAAATATATCGAAAAAAAGTATCTTCTTAAAAAACGAAAAATAAATTTAAAGCAATTTCCAATTAACATGTTTAATGGAGAAGAGATTAAAATTCTGTGTTTAATAGCCGGACAATGTAAGGTATGTCAAACAGATATCGCCATATTATTAATTAATCATTAATCTTATTAATTAATGTATATATACTAATATACAACTGATATAGAAACCTCGTTGTTTTCTAACTATAATTCCAGTTCGTGATATCATTTTGGATTACATAACCGTGGTGATAAATAAAGTGTGGTTATACAACCAACATATTATGTGCCTTGTACTCGTCATTTATGTTCTGTGCTGCAGACAGTTTTGGAAAAAAGTGAAGTCTACATTTCCTGTGTCGAACTGTGAAAAGTGGAATGAAATAAAATAGTGTGGGTGGCAGGGTGGGGGGGGGGGGGGGGGGGGGAGTCGACCCCCCCTCAATTGGTTTTTGTAATAAAAAAAATTGACCTTATTGCTCCCCCCCCCCTCTCCACTCCCCCACCCGCTTATTCAGCGGCTGGCTGAGTCGTTGCGAAATTTTCGGCGCGATTTTCAAATTTGAACCCCCCCCTTCGAAAAAATCCTGCGTACGCGCCTGGTGGGGGGGGGGGGGGGTGTACGTGTTTGTATGTGTGTTACAGTGTAGCAAACAGTGGATGTGCACGTAGCTCTGTGTTTTATGGTGGAGTGGAAACAAATGAAGCCTTTTCAATAAAGGAAACTAAGAATACGAAATAGAGTGCTCATGGCGCACACAAAATGTATTAAAATGTACTACACACGGCCTTGTTCTTGTCTATAAAGGTTCGGCAAACTGTCAAAAAACAATGTATTTTAAAAATTTACTGAGGAAATTTAGATTACTTAAGTCGCAAAATATGAAATTTACAGGATTTCTGCTACAAAGCACAAACAAAATTGATAACTCAACAGCTGTCAATCACTATTGATATCGTTACAGTATTTTCACATTATTATAGGTCTTTTTTCTACTGCATTCGTGTTTTACCACGCAGATATTAATTAGCAAACGCCCTATTTTATTGTTTTATATAAACATAGTGATAAGGTGATTTCTAAAAGGAAGGGTCATTGCCAAGTCAGCCCCTCAGGATTTTTTTTCTTTTATTTGATATACATAATGTTGGAGGGCCAGGAGACATGAACACTATATTATAACAAGTCATCATTATTATCGGTACGTGCATTTTACAAACCCTCCTAAACAGTTATTTCACAAAATGCAAAAAGTAAACAAATATACCATGCACTAAGAGGCTCTAGTTGAAATTATGGATCGAGGTGGCAGGAATAGCACTATTTCTGTCGCCGAGGAATCCATAATTTCACTTGTGGCTTGAAATAGTGCATTATATATTTGTTTTATATTTTTCAAGCCAACCTTCAAAAAATAATAATGATAATAATAATGTTACTGTCACTGAAGTAGTGAAGAGTGCAATGAGAGCAGTGCAGACGCGCGACCGCGACCGAAAGCACATTGATCTTGATCGATCGTATATATATGACGTCATCCATGGTATAGTGCTATGGTATAGTGCACTATACCATGGATGACTTCACGGTTACATCGTAGCAATGTTATGTTTGGTCACGTGATGCCATGTTAACCAATAACTGAACAGGATTTCATTGATCAAAAATATAATAATCACTTTATCACTTTCTCCTCCGTTTCCCGCTCTTTATTTTTCGCACTACGTTCATCATATTCTGCTAACTATTCTGCTTCTCCTCCGTCTCATAGCCCTCTCCTATTATCTCCAGCTTCCCCCTCCCTCCAATTAGTAGCCCCTTCTCTCGTTCCCTCACTTCCTAATTCTTTTCATCAACCACTCTTGTTTCTAGATCTTCCATCCTCTACTCAAGGCTTTTATTTCATATCTTTTCCACACTGTGGGGGCGACCCCGTGCATTCACCTCTACAATATACCACTGCCAACTTCACGAGCACACCGTAGTAACCTCTCGAAAAGAAAAGAAAAGTCTTCCTGCCCCCGATCGATGCTGTAACATCATTGAGAGTACAGTGACATAAAGGTACAAGCACTTTGGATACGAGATATACTTTAAACATTGCTAAAGGCTTTCAGATCCTCTCAGCGCCCGGTCTCATCTATTCTTCTCATTTTTGTAAATGAAAGTGCATACTTTCGGGTTACTTACATTTGCGTTGTTTCACCCTCCCGTCATGTATATATACGGACGTAATTTTCCTCGGTGTCTTGACAAATTTGGAATTTCACTCAGCAAAAAATAATTTTGACCCGGCTTGAAGGTATAAATGGACTTCTCTTAAATTACCAGGGCACTGGATTATGAGCCCTGGAGGTAGTAACTCTTAACTTGGCGTGGAGGACAAGAGAGGGAGGGGGAGAGGGAGAGGGAGAGAGAGAGGGAGAGGGAGATAGAGAGAGAGAGAGAGAGAAAGAGAGAGGGGAAGAGAGAGAGAGATAGAGAGAGAGAGAGAGTGTGTGTGTGTGTGTGTGTGTGAGAGAGAGAGAGAGAGAAATATTTATTTGGTTGCGATTGTTTCATAATTATCTTCATCAGATAATTATATTTATATAATGAGTATAATATAACAATGTGTTTGTGTGTGTTTGTGTGCGTGTGTGTTTGTGTGTGTGTGTGTGTGTGTGCGTGTGTGTGCGTGCGCATTATCGATCGTCCGAGACCAACTGCAAGAAAACACACCTTTTGTCCGAGGACGAAATTTACTTCCGAGGACGTAACATGCTGTCCTCGGGAGTAATAGACGTGCAAAAGGATATTCTACGTCCGAGGACGCATCTGACCTTAAATAAGGCCTGTCCTCGGATGTTCGAAAAGAAAAGAATCGACACACTTAACACTCCCGTTGGTATATCGTCGTGTGTGTCTTGAAATGTTAAGAGCGCCCCCTGCGGACACACAGATCCTCGGGATCGATCGTTGTGAGCTAGCGCGCGCGAGCTTGCAAAAATGCAGCGCAGCTAGCTGGCGCGTTGTATTAGAAGCGCGAGACTCGACCGTGTCGTCGATGACTGATCGTGCGCGCGGCCGCGGACTAGACTAGAACGGTGGCTTATTTCACGATTTGGTCCTAATATTGGAACGATGCCGATGGCAAAGGTAAGAAATTTAGTATTGTTTCAATGTACGTGCTATTAGCCTACCGTATGCCTATGTGATATCCATTCTGTTTGTTTGCACGCACATGGCATAGGTCTAGGCCTAACTTACATGTATTTTCGTGCCATAAACGTGAAGGACTGAGGCTTGACTAATTTATCTGTGAAGGAGGGAATAAAACAAACGTGCTGCTGGTGCTCGTCTATTAATGTGAATGGATGCTGACCAAAGACTTAACCCACATGCAGTTCTCAAAGGAGACTCCACTGCTTCGAAAATTATTTTTAAAAAAGTTTGGGGTATCACTTTATGGACCAAAAGGGGTGATAATTACGGCCAGTTTATTTAATTATAATTTTATTTTAATCTTTAGTTTTCACTTCAATCATTTAATCAGAACTAGAAGATGGGGACAGGTCTTTTTTATATTTGTTGATCGTCTGGTTGATTTGGAGAAATTAAACCAGTTCATTGAATTCAGTGTTTGGGAAGGCTCGAGGCCAGATGTTATTTGGGGCTAAGGTGAGTAAAGTTAGACCTATTTCTGATTCACACATCTTTTTCTGGGGACTCTGGTGTGGAGATGTACTAGTGCACTGAACTTATAGTTTGCAATGTGTATGAATGTAGACATAGGCCTATGCATTCATTGCATTAACAAAGTGTGGAACCTTGAGGTGTACTGACCATGCATGGGAAATGTTGAGCCATGCAAAAATTCAAAGATTTTTATGAATATTTGCATGAGAAATGTATTAAACAGTGGCGGCGGAACATTTGGGGGAGGGCTGGGGTGCGTTGCCCTCCCCCCCCCCCCCATTGAAATCAAATCAAATTATATTGATAATGAAAACTAGAGTCTTTTTTATGTACATGTATAGATGGGGGTGCGGTGTCCGGAGACTTAACACAAATAAAATCGCCTCCTTCTGCCTTTGAATTTCACAAAAACTATGGATCAAATGACAAAAATAATTATGAGCATTTGTGATATATAATATTGTCTTACATTACATTCAAACAAATAATGAAATCTTGCTTCCAAATTTCTTGAAATTGCCGTTTTGTCCGGATACCCAACCCGTCCGGATACCCAACCCGTCCGGACACCCAATGACACCCAGTGACATAATATACAAAATAAAGACAACAAAACAACAAAAACAAGAACAAATACTTCTCTATAGAAGTATTTCAGCCATTCCGGGTAAAGAAATTGTACACCTAAAAGTATGAATTAAAGAACAATTATTTAGATCTAGGCATTAATTTTGCTGCATGATATCATCTGCTATTGCTAATTAAGTTCTACACACGTACTGTTAATATATTTTTCATCAGATTTTGTTTACATAGAGAGGGTTCATTTTGAACCCCTCCAAAAAGTTCCGTAACTCGACTTTGAGGGGATATCTTTTTTGTTACGGAAACTGTTTAGTGGTATATATGGAAAGATTCATTTCCTTTTGATAATGATATGCCATCTGTTCTGATTGTGGAATCACGGATTATGCAGAACCCCTAGATATATAATATAGGGAATGTAAAAATTAAAATGCTAAATATTGTTTTCTGACAAAAGTTTCAATTTTTTTCTTGGTTTGAGGGACTTTGTTGGCAATTGCATAGGATGGACTGAGTTTGAATGATGTTGATGCTGATGCAGGAAAGTCCACACATTGTGTATATTTATTTGCAAAATGGACTGAATGTGTGCGGAAAAATGATGAACTCCGTCATTAAAACGGTCTTGTGTTTTGGACAAGTTTGAGATATTGGTATAGTTTTAAATTTACTTTTAAAAAAACTTTCCACTTCAAACCCTAAATAATGCAGTAATATGTCATTCTTTATGTTTCAGATAACTCATACATGTATGCACATAATGGGAACATGTCCCGTCAACATCACAAATCATTCATTTAAAACATTAATGAAGTAATCATGGCATGAATACAAGGAAACAACAACGATAACCAAAAGGAGAAAAGACCAGACTTTTTTGTTAGAAAACAATGGATTTTGCTAGATACATGTATATATTAAGGTCTACTGTGCAGTCCATGATTGTAACGAACAATAATGAAGCATTCCAATAATACAAGTTTTACCATTCATAGATCAGTAATCATTCCACAAACTTTTTTGAGGGCTGTATATCCAATCAGATCTATGGCTTTTTCATTTTGATTGTGGCTTCTACCTGCTTTTCTCCCAATAGACTTCCCATCTGGACTCCTGGTCAAATATTCCAGCACCTCCACCCACTCCAGAATCCTCTTTTTCTTCATCTTTATCTCTATCACCTCCATCTACATCAGATTCCTTGTCATTTAAGCTTTCCCTTGTTGTTTTTCCTCCATCTCCACCATCTTCTCCTTCAGAATCCTTGGCTTCTTTTTCTACTTCTTCGTTATCTGCATCATCTCCATCTACATCAGATTCTTTATCATTTAATATTCCCCTTCATTCTCCTCCTTCCCCACCCTCTTCTCATACCTGTTCTATGTTTCATATGTCTTCACCATCTCGCACCTCCCTGTGTTCTCCATCTCTTCGAGTTGATGTTCAGTTGTATATTCTGTTCATCCTCTCCATGTTGATTGTGGTATTGATTGTATTTTTTGTGATATTTTGCTTGTAACTTCTGGTATTCTTGTTGCTGTTGTATCACTGTTCATCTATTTCTTATCATCACCACGCATATGGTATCGGGATTTTCTCCCTGCATGTACTGATATTCCAAAATAATATGGTGAGTGATTCCATATGCTATTTCATTGTATTTATTTTGAACCATTAAACTGCTAACAGATCACTGAAATCCCCAGTGCAAATAACTCATTCCTTTGGTCTTTATTTTTATCATACACCATAAGGGTCCTATTATACTATGGGGTTTGTCATCTTTTGTCTGTTTGTCTGGTAGCAGATATTTGTGGGGATAAGTCTACTTCCATTTTTAACTTAATATTTTTTTTTGGTATTTTGAGAGATGAAAAGTACAAATTCACACTTTATTTTTGTTAAGCGTCTGTACACCCCCCCCCCCCCCTCTCCCCCCGGAATTTTTTTTTTTTAAAGTCCTTCATTGATTTTGGCCTTTGTTGGGCATAAAGTACATGTTAAACAATATTTGCCCCTTTGTAACTTCTTAAATGTGTTCCTCTAATTTATTCTTTGAGCACACTAGTGATTGATGGTGCATGCGCAGGAGTGTCACTGCTGTACATGAGAGAAAGCCTCATCTGGGTCATGTAGCATATTTAAATTTAGTAGATCATGCCTTTTTTCAAGATCAGAATTGAAGGAATTGACATTGCAGCAATTTATGACTTTGGATGGGAGATTGTTCCACAAGGTTTTTTAACGCAATATCTTTCATCATGCTATCTTAAATTTTAACTGGCCTTAGAGTCAAAATTTGATAAACAAGTTTCTTTGCAACCAAAACTGTACAAAAGGATAGCTTTACTAGGTAGATCAAAAAAAATACTTACCGTTCGTCGGTTTGAAATTGTTAGCATATGCTTTGATGTTGCCATTATTTGAGTATTGTTCCAACGCGTGGTCAAATTGTCATTTAAATGTAAAAAGTATACTTATAAAACAACATAAAAGAATGTGTCGTTTGGTTTTGGGTGTACCAACGTGCACCCCAACCTCACAAGTTTTGAATAGACTAAAGTGGGTCTCCATTTTCGACCAATGGAAATTTCACCAATGTAAGATAGTTTTTCAGGCTGTTAATGACCTAGCTCCACAATATATATGTAATTTGTTCTCTAAGTTATCTAATATTCATTCTCATAATACACGTTCTTCAAGAAATAATTCTGTTAAACTCTTACCGGTAAAAACTGAAATTGGAAGATCAAGTTATGTTCATTCTAGTTCTGTTATGTGGAACAGTTTACCCAATTTTGTTAAGAATTCACAAACCATCTCACAATTTGTTAAACATTTTTGGTATTCTGTTAAAGTTAATTCCCAAAATGCTGATCATTAGTTTAATTTAATTTTGCAGCCTAATGTTACTATTTTATGTATGTATACTTTACCTTTGTATTTTTCATGTATGTGTATTTTTTGTTGTAGGGCTCCAGTGAAAAACAGTGCCTTGATCACTGATTAGGCAACCCTACTAAAATAAAACAAATAAATAAATAAACTATACTTGGGGTTTAAATGATACATGCAATTTATGGAAGATTGGTAACAAGCTGTTAATATCCTCACTGGATCTTCACCGCTTTGAGTATTTTGAGACATCATCTGGTTTATTTGAAAAACCCAGTCTATCTTGTTCCATGGATGTTTTTTGTTAAATTACAAACAAATTTAAGCTTTGTATTAGTCCATCAAAGGGGGAAACCCTTTTCAAAAATTAGGTATTTTTGTTAGCTCAATTATTTGGAAAATCAATGCATGTGTATCAAGTGTTTTTACTTTAATGCAAATATTTAGACCAAATCTATATTTTGTGACAGCTTTTTACACATGGATGGGCATAGTTTTAAGAATTTAATTTGCAGTGAACAGGGGAAAAATAGCCCCAGTACATAACATTTAACCACCCCCCCCCCCCTCCCCGGCAGCTGGAATAAATCAGACGTTTGAAAGAACTCTTTAAAAATGAACTCCAGACCAAAAAATAACTGAATTTTATAAAAAGGTTCCAGAAAAATCTTCCAGGGTAAAAAAGTAATGAAAATGAGAAATAAGAAAATAAGAAATAAGGTACTTATGATTTTTTTTTTAGTTTCCCATATTTTTAGAAAACAATAAGTCACAATTCTTCTTCTATATACCTAACCTGCAAGGGCTGAATTCAATAGATATGGTTTAGTGATCCTACTGTGATTCTGTTGTGATAAAGCCTTTTGCAGGTTTAACCCATAGAGGTACATGCAGTGTCACCTTTTTGGCAGTATCTCCACATTCCAGAAAGCTGAGCGTTTAGCAACATAATTAGAGAAAAATACACTGAGTATTTTGAGCCTCTTTCCAGTGCAATGTGATTTTGCGTTCCTGAGTAAGGGCAGTTTGAATGTAGCAAATCACTGCGATCCTTAAATTGGTAATTTGCAAAGAAAATTTATAAATCACTACTTCTGCGTTAGCATTGGCCGTTTTCGTTCCAATTTTTTTTCACAAAAAAATCTCTTTTTGATGCTATTATATATAAATTCATTTATTTTTTATCATTTAATAGAGGGGAAAAAAATACATGTTGCCAATTTAAATATTGATTGAAGATTATTTTTTTATTTCCTAAAGGCTCTGTCCCTCCATGGATTAACAGGTAGAAGAAAAATTGTGACTGGCACTGTATGAATATTCATTTTAGTGAAGAGATGATGTTATACCATCACAATTTCCTACACGATTCGATTACAGAAAATGAGAAAAATCTCATTTTCATGCAAAATAAAGTAAATCTGTTTTCTCTCTATAGATCTCCCAAAATGGGAAATTATGTCTACTATGACATATTTCAGGGTTATATTTTCAACTACATTTGCCAAAATTTTTATTTTTCTTGATTTCATCTTAATGATTTGTGTGACCTGATGACATCATCACTTCACTCAAATGAATATTCATATTGACTGGTCAAGAAGTGTTTTCCGAATCATAACTTCCATCTTTTCATGATTTTTGTACCATTTTGTAGGGAATATTTTTTTTTCCTTTTTATGAATCCAGTTATTTGGGCCTGGAGTTCTTTATTAATTCTAAGTTAAAGAGGAAAAAAAAAGGGGGGGGGGGAGTGACATATGATATGTTACGTTACAGTTGACATACACTGTATAACTAGATGTTCATGTAGAGCATTTCATGATCCTCTTTTGACAGAGTCAGAGACGTAACCGCCGCATCTCACCCTACCATATAGCGGAGAGGTGGTGCGGCCTTGGAGAAGATCAGGAGGGATTTGAAAAAAAATTATCAACGATGACATAGGTACTGTACACATAGATTATGCAGTTTAGTAGTGGCTGTATTGAACTAGTCCTTTGATGTGCAAGTCATGAGATCAAGGCTAGTTAAACCTTATTAGGAAGACTTTTTGTATTTTTGATCAATACCTTTTGATTCAAGGCTCTGAAAAATATGGTTCACAGATAGCAGCATTGTACAAGCAGAAAGAGAGAAGAAAAAAAATCTACACAAAGTCTGATCATTGTGAGCATTTATCGATCATTAAACACAGAATTTTCAAAATGAATATACATGTAATCACTAAGATTGTCAAAAATCCTTAAATTAGCAGCATGTTTCTGCATTTGTTAATGTGATATTGAAAGATTTGGTCCACACTTGTGGTCGATTGTGCGGACATTCAGTAATAAAAAGAAACGTCAATTTTAAGCATTTTCTGGAGGTAACCCCCCCCCCCCCCACACACACCTTTGCTTTGTATGACCATGATTACATGGTACTCTGCCATAAGGTTTTTTTTTTTTAACTTTTTTTTTAACTTTAACAAAATATTTTCCTTCTCCACTTTTAGGACATGGACTTGTGACAAATAAACCCTTTTTAAAGGGAGATTTCCTCCTGGAATATCGTGGAATATTGTCCATTGCTGATGATCAGGATGATGAGAATGCGGATTACGTTTTCCACTTCTCGCATAAAAGTACCGAGTATCGGTGAGTGATTTTAATGAGTAAAATCCTGTTTCTTCAGTTTATGCTGACTAACATTTGCATGCTTTATACATGTAGTCGAAGACTACATAAAGCATGTTATGAAATTTTATTATATTATGTTTTAAAAATATCAGCAAAATCGTGAAAGTGTCTGTCAATGCAGTTTTTGTCTCGCCTGAACGATGTTCTGGCAGAGACCTAGTAATAGGAGTGGGCTATAAATGGATGATTCTTGATTTTCTTTTTGCAACAGCATGAAATGACAAAATATTTTGGCTTAGGGTCTGACAAAAATGTACGCCGGGCCAAACTCCATACCTGCCAACCAAAAAGCGGAATTTTTGTCTTTTGCATTTAATTAGGGGGTATCAAATATTTAGATGTTGATTACTATCTGAACACAACAATACCATTATCCATCCACCCGTCTTCTCATAACTCTTTATTATTAGCTGGTATTAACATTAAGAAAGCAAGACGCAAGAATTTCTCAAGATTGAGCGGTGTGCCTTTGTGAATTACAGCCAAAAATTTAGAGCACCTTGCATATCCGAGTCACAAGCACGAAATGCCAGTGAATATTGAAATATTGAAATACATTCTATTTAGAATCATTCACTGGCATCTTTTCAATTTGGTACCGCCCCATCAAACGTAAAAGGACCAAAAAAGTGAAGATTCCGCTTTTAGGTTTGTAGCTCTGAAAATAGAAAATGGCTACCGATTTACCCCCAAACTAGATTTTCGGGCATAACTAGTACAATCTTCCTCTAGTAACATGAATGTCATCAGTCCAATGTTGTTGCTGCCATATTTCATATCCAGTACCAGCCCACATTAGGTGGTCCACTTGTAGAGCTTCATCCCCTGCATGGTCATTCATGTAGAATAATGTTGCAAGGACTATATGGAGGAAAAAGTGGTAGGAGGAAAGACTGGTGATATTGTAGGATGCCAGAGAAGCTGAAACTAGAATATTTATAATTTTTATAATAATAACAATGTCCCATGTGGTCGCTGCCATATTTCTTATCCAGTACGAGCACGCATAGGTGGTCTACTTGGAAAGTTTCATCCCCATTGTCATTCAAGAAGAACACAATTATATCATCTTTTAGTTCCCCTCTCTCATCCATAATAAAATCGAGTGGTTGTTGAGTTTGGAAGATACAGGTTCAGGAGAGTGAAATATTCTATTCTCAGCTTCTCTGGCATCCTACAAGATTTCCAGTCTTTCCTTCTACCACTGTTTCCTCCATATAGTCCTTGCAACAGTGTTCTACATGAATTACCATGGGGATGACATGACCTACATGTATCAGTGTTGTGGTGCCTTGATGCTTGGCCTTAAGGCCTGTTTTTTCAATGCCTTTGCCTTGAACTTGGTCTTGGGGTTTCAGGCCTTGGCCTTGGCCTTGCCTTGAGGGGGTCATGCCTTGGCCTTGAGAGTTTGGGCCTTGACTACAACACTGACATGTATACGCGTGCTCGTACTGGATATGAAATATGGTAGCGACCACATGGGACTGAATATATCCAGGGCATTTTAGGGGAAGATCGTACCAGTGCATGACCTTGACAGAAACCTATAATTTATCAAGTAGAAAGCCAAATTTTGATTTCAGCAATGCTAGAGAAATGGAGGATTGTGCAAACTTGATCTAAGTTAATATGTCCTCATACGTTTATACAAACCTAGACTGTGTTACTTTTGCAGCGCATGTTGTCCTCGTACATTTATGCAAACTTGAGCTGTCTTACAATACAATGTCCTCATAAATGTGCGCAAACTTTATCTGTGTTAATATGTCCTCATAGGTGTATACAAACAAAGACTGTGTTTCATTTGCAACGTATGTTGTCCTCATAGATTTATGCAAACTTGAGCTGTGTTACCTACTTTTTTGTACCCACTTTTTTCAGTTAACACGTGCAAGCCTATGGGAGTGTGTAAAAATGGTATTATACACAGCCCCAATTGTGGCAGCCCCCCCCCCCCCTCTTTCAAAACGTTCCGCGGCTACTGCTTAACTTCTTAGAAAAGTGAATATACGTTGCAAGAAACACAAATCAAGTTTGCAGCAACTCATGGGGACTTTGCAAATCTGCAGCCTGTAACATAGAGAGATACAATTAATTTTGCAATAAATCGTATCTCGATATGGTACATAATTTGCCATAGACTTGCGATTAATATTTATCGTAAGTTTAATTGCATGTTTTATAAACCCCTGGACTGTGCTACTTTTGCATGGCATTTTCTTCGTACATTTACACAAATACCATGTCCTCATAAGTTTGCGCAAACTTGGTCTGTGTGAAATACCTGTGCAATATCGAGTCTTCCTATCAAATTTGTTTCATATATAATAAATGTCAATGTATAATTCATTTGCAACGCATGTTGTCCTTGTACATTTATGCAAATTTGAGCTGTGTTACATATATTCAATACAATGTCCCCATAAAATTGCGCAAACTTGGTATGTGTGAAATACCTGTGTTGGTGCAAACTTGATTTGTGTAACGTCCTCATAAGTTTACAGAAACTTTACCTGTGTTTTATTTGCAACGTATATTGTCCTTGTACATTTATGCAAACTTGAGCTGTGTTACATAGTTTGCAGAATCTTGATCTGTGTGAAATACCGGTGCAATATAAACAGATAAAGTCTCGTATGTGCAATATCAAGTCCTCCTTTCAAATTTGTTTCATATATAATTCATTTGCAATGCATGTTGCCCTCGTACATTTATGCAAATTTGAGCTGTGTTACCTATCGAATACAATGTCCTCATAAGTTTGTGCAAATGTGTGAAATACCTTTGCAATATAAACAGATAAAGTCTCGTATGTTGCTGCAAACTTGATTTGTGTTTCCTATATGTGTTGATATGTCCTCATAAGTTTATACAAAAAAGGACTACAGGTGTTTCATTTGCAACACACGTTGTCCTCGTTCATTTATGCAAACTTGAGCTGTGTTACCTATTCAATACAATGTCCACATAAGTTTACGCAAACTTGATAAGTGTGAAATAACTGTGCAATAAGTCCTCGTGTGTTGCTGCAAACCTGATATGTGTACATGTAATGTCCTCATAAGTTTACAGAAACTTTACCTGTGTTAATATGTCCTCATAATTAAGTTTAAACAAAGACTGTGTTGCATTTGCAACGTATGTTGTCCTCGTACATTTGGTCATTTTCAAACGTGTGAGACGCGACATTTTGAGAGACAAAAGGGCCTGTATCATTCCACTTGGAAATGTATAGTGGATCATACCTATCATATTTGGTAAATTGTAGGATGGTCTCATTCTACTACCAGTTTGAGTTGAATTCTGTATTTCTTAGAAAAATTACGACTACCGTACAAAAAGGGGCGTGAGAGACACGACAAATTTTGGACATGGTTTTTGGACTGCTATCAGTGATAATTTTATTCGTGCCCAACTAAACCTCCGACACTTCCATGACTGCTGGTACTTGTGTACTAGTAGTGTACCTTTCTAAAATATATAGTCGTAATAAATCATCTCGTCTCAGTGATAAATGATTCTCCCCTAAATACTGTGAGAGACGCGACATCCAAATCGTGAGAGACGCGACATGTCCACTTTAACTTAAATTTTTGATACTTTCTCATCAATAGGCAACAGTGATAGCACCTCAAATTGAAAGATATTAACCATTTCTTACTATCTGGTCCAAATTTGATTGATGAAATAATGCAAGAGAGGAGAAATATAGAATTTTCTAACATTTTGTGAAGCCCAGTCCCACATGTACAATTTTTTGTGCAGTTTTCATTTCTCCTATAAGGAGAAGGCGGACATCCAAAAATTTTGTGAAAAATGAAAAATCATATTGTATTCACATGGTACGTGAAAGAAAATTGCCCAAAAATATCATAAGTTTTGAAATACGGCCAATTGACAATTTAAAAAAATGTCCACTTACATGTATGTTTGAAAATGACCATTTATGGAATTTTGAGCTGTGTTACCTATATATATTCAATACAATGTCCTCATAACTTTGCGCAATCTTGATCTGTGTGAAATACCTTTGCAATATAAAGTCCTCATGTGTTGCTGCAAACTTGATTTGTGTTTCCTATATATCAATGCTCGTAAGTTTACAGAAACTTGATCAGGAAAAAAGTGTTCTTCTTGAACGACAATGGGGATGAAACTTTCAGAGTGGACCACCTATGCGTGCTCGTATTGGATATGAAATATGGCAACGACCACATTGGACTGAATATATCCAGGGCATTTTAGGGGAAGATTGTACCAGTGAGCTTGTCGGAAACCTGTCATTTATCCAGTAGAAAGCCAAATTTTGTCTTCAGCAATGCTAGAGAAATTGAGGATATCTTTTCGATAAATATGCTTATTTATGCAAATTAGCCCAATCCATTGTTCATAACGGATGCTAGCACTAGACATGTACCTGATAGATTTTACCACTTTTTAATGCACTTACAGATTACAAACATAGGGTAAGACACCAAATCCAAACAAAAAGACGTACAAATCACAAAGTTATAGCTGAAAGTGTGATCTGGGGGCAAAGTGGCGGCCATTTTGGATTTTGGTTGGACCCCAAGCCAAAAATTTTGTTATTCCATGTTGAGATAGAGTATTAAATGAAATACAAAAAAAGTTGCAAAAACAAAATGACCAAAAAAGAATTTTTCACCCCTGGATAGCCCACTCCTACTAGTAATCACTTTTCCTGTCTGTTGGTTTTGTTCAACTTGCTCTTGTTTTTCTACTTGTTGATCAATTTCGTTCACACTTCGAACAAATGATCCTCAGGTAATACCAGACATGAAGTGATAAAGATGTTGAGGTCAAAGGTCATCTATTGTTTGGTTGCCCTCCACCAACCAATTCTTTGAAATTAGCCCGACCTGATTATTTATATTTTTTTAATTTGTTTTAAAACTTTTCATTCACATAGAAATTCATAAATGGCCATGTGTTACCATCCCCCAAAATTAAAGCTGACAGTCACGCACCTTTCAGCATAAAAATGCCAATAACTTTAGAAATATTAACTCTTTTCCTGCAAAAGTATACATTTTCTGAAAGGAAATACCCTGAGGATTTCAAAAATGCCATTGAAAATGGGATACGGTGGAGTTGTAAAATGTTATGATTGAAAATATTTGAAGTGTGATGATTCCAAAAATACATTTCAAAATATATCTAGATCTGCAATTCCTTTACCCTGACTGTTAGTTTCTCATCATATTTGAATTGTTCAGGAAATTCCCTTTCAGATGATATCGAATTGTATGGGGTATCTCTATTCTATAATAGAAATATTAATATGCAAATATACGCAAATTCTCAGCACACAAAATTGTCAATTTGGAGGTTAAATTTACAAAAAAGTGATTACTAACAAAATAAAAATAATAAACATAATCAAATAAAAGCACACTTAATTACCTTTAATTCAAGACCAAAACCATATGTCTAGCCCCATGTATACCGAAATTATGAACGTTTAAAGCGAAAAACCCTTAAAATACATTGTCTCCATAGAGTTTGTGTGTGTTAGTATGGTGGAATGTGACATTTTTATCACATAATTCAAGAAAAATAATACTTATCAATAATAAGTGTATATACATAATGTAGCAGGCATCATTACCTTCAATATGAGACCAAAATCAATTGAATAGCCCCATGTTTGCCAAAGTTATTTACGTTAAACTGTTTCGCATGTCGCTCCCATAGATATACTGTGTACCGCTTCCCCCCCCCCCCCCCCCAACCGACTTCGCCATGTGTCATTCTATCTTACGTAGCGTCGTTATTTTACGCGCAAACGAGTTTATATTTGCAGATGTGATAGTTCTGTTAATTAGCTTTAGAATGCTACCAAATTCAAGACTATTACCCTATTTTTTAGGAAAGATATTAACATTTATAGACAATGAAATGTGAAAAAGCGTAAAAAAAACCAACATTTTGGGGTGGTGAGTTCAAAACACATGGCCAAAAATACATATGAAATATGTTTTTCAAAGAGTCATTAAAAATAGTCTATTGGAATTTCTTGGCCCCTCAGTAATTATTTTCCAACAGACAGCAATAGCCATCTGTTTCTGGTGAATAATTTAATTTGGGGGGATTTCTAGGGTCCTGGCGAGTTAGAGGCCAGAGATTTTGGTCCAATTTTTCATATAAGATGTCAAAACTAAAAATAAATACAAAAAAAAATAAAAAAATGTCCGACCGACCGACACTATTTTTCAAAAATGGCATTCTTGGGCGACCAAACAATTTTTTTTTTCTTGGCCTAAGTGAGTTGAGAACTTCCAGTACTGTTTACTATAGATCTTATTCTTGGTTTGTTCACTCTCTCCAGGATTGATGCATCAGATAGCAATTCTTGCCTCGCTAGGTGGGTCAACGATGATCATGTGCATCCAAATACCAAATAGCAAATACCAATTAGTAACCTAATGCTATTAGACCTTTGACATTCAAGATAATTATAATGTGATAAAAGAAAGAAGTGTACCTCAATTTTTGTAAATGACTAAATGTTGCTATATAATTAGACCTCACATTGAAAGACAGATCCACATTTCAGAATAAACCCTCAGAAAAAACAAAAACCTTCAGGAAAATTTTCTGTTAATGATGATTTATTAATTGTTTTCAAATTAAAAAGTAATTTGAAGTGCCTTGTTAGCTAAGAAAATAAAAGAAGGACAAAAAAATGTTTGCCAAACATGGTTCTGATACCTTTTATCCTCAAATTGGCCCCCCCCCCCCCTCAAAAAAAAAATGATGGCAATGGTGAGCGTAATAATCATCTTTACTATGGAGTCGTTACTATGTTTATGATACATACATGTATAATACCATACCTGTAGATGCCTTATTTGCACTTCCGTATTCGGCCAGAACAGAAAAGAAAAGGAACAAAAATGGGGACAAGGTGAAATATAAAAAGGGGGAAAAAAAGGAAAAAAAAGTTTTAAAAATGCAAGAAAATAAATGGAAAGAAAAGGGGTAAACAAAAAAGATGGCAATGATGAAATGTTTCATGTCTTTCTCTCATGTATTGTAGCCCAGTCTGGAAAAGGAAAAGAACATGCCATCTTCGGTAAGTATAGAGATCCTCAATTAGTGTGTTGAAATTGCTTAGTATTAAAACATGCATGTCCTCTCTTGAATATGTAAACAATTTCTATGTCAAATATGCAGTGTACATGTATTGTTCTCAAACACTTATGGAAACAAGTTCATTGTTTCATTGCAGTGTAATCTAACAGATTTATGCAAACAAGTGTTACTATCGAATTGTTACAATGTTTATGATACCTGTAGATGCCTTATTTCCACTTGCGTATTCGGGCAGAATAGAAAAGAAAAGGAACTAAAATGGGGACAAGTTGAAATATAAAAAAGGAAAAGAAAAGAAAAGGAAAGTTTTAAAAATACAAGAAAATAAATGGAAAGAAAAGGGGTAAACAAAAAAAGATTGCAATGATGAAATGTTTCATGTCTTTCTCTCATGTATTGTAGCCCAGTCTGGAAAAGGAAAAGAACATACCATCTTCGGTAAGTATAGAGATCCTCAATTAGTGTGTTGAAATTGCTTAGTATTAAAACATGCACGTCCTCTCTTGAATATGTAAACAATTTCTTTGTCAAATATGCAGTGTACATGTATTGTTCTCAAACATTTATGAAAACAAGTTCATTGTTGCATTGCAGTGTAATACAGATTTAACAGTTAGCACCCATATATCTCACAGAATTGCTCATTGAATATAAACCGGAGAGATCATTACGTTCTCGTAAAAGATCAATGTTCACTGTACCTAAAACTGCAACAAAATCATATGGTGAGAGATAATTTTCACATGAAGCATCTATTTTATGGAATAGCCTACCAAACTACTTCACAAATATCACACCATATGACAAATTCAGGAGTAACCTAAAAACTTATCTTTTTGAAACCCAATAACCTTAGTGATAATCCCAGCTCTTCTGATTTCTTTCACACTTCTATTTCTGTTTAAGCGCATAGGGACTTTCTCATGATTGTGTTATGCGCTATATAAAGATATTTCATTATTTTTTTTTTATTATTATGCAAACAAGTGTTACTATCGAATTGTTACAATGTTTATGATACCTGTAGATGCCTTATTTGCCTTCTCGTATTCGGGCAGAACAGAAAAGAAAAGGAACAAAAATGCGGACAAAGTGAAATATAAAAAGGGAAAAGGAAAGAAAAAGAAAGTTTTAAAAATACAAGAAAATAAATGGAAAGAAAAGGGGTAAACAAACAAAAAATGACAATGATGAAATGTTTCATGTCTTTCTCTCATGTATTGTAGCCCAGTCTGGAAAAGGAAAAGAACATACCATCTTCGGTAAGTATAGAGAACCTCAATTAGTGTGTTGAAATTGCTTAGTATTAAAACATGCACGTCCTCTCTTGAATATGTAAACAATTTCTTTGTCAAATATGCAGTGTACATGTATTGTTCTCAAACATTTATGAAAACAAGTTCATTGTTGCATTGCAGTGTAATACAGATTTAACAGTTAGCACCCATATATCTCACAGAATTGCTCATTGAATATAAACCGGAGAGATCATTACGTTCTCGTAAAAGATCAATGTTCACTGTACCTAAAACTGCAACAAAATCATATGGTGAGAGATAATTTTCACATGAAGCATCTATTTTATGGAATAGCCTACCAAACTACTTCACAAATATCACACCATATGACAAATTCAGGAGTAACCTAAAAACTTATCTCTTTGAAACCCAATAACCTTAGTGATAATCCCAGCTCTTCTGATTTCTTTCACACTTCTATTTCTGTTTAAGCGCATAGGGACTTTCTCATGATTGTGTTATGCGCTATATAAAGATATTTCATTATTATTATTTTTTTATTATGCAAACAAGTGTTACTATCGAATTGTTACAATGTTTATGATACCTGTAGATGCCTTATTTGCCTTCTCGTATTCGGGCAGAACAGAAAAGAAAAGGAACAAAAATGCGGACAAAGTGAAATATAAAAAGGGAAAAGGAAAGAAAAAGAAAGTTTTAAAAATACAAGAAAATAAATGGAAAGAAAAGGGGTAAAAAAAAAAAAAATGACAATGATGAAATGTTTCATGTCTTTCTCTCATGTATTGTAGCCCAGTCTGGAAAAGGAAAAGAACATACCATCTTCGGTAAGTATAGAGATCCTCAATTAGTGTGTTGAAATTGCTTAGTATTAAAACATGCATGTCCTCTCTTGAATATGTGAACAATTTCTATGTCAAATATGCAATGTACATGTAATGTTCTCAAACACTTATGGAAACAAGTTCATTGTTGCATTGCAGTGTAATCTAACAGATTTATGCAAACAAGTTTTACTACCGAATTGTTACAATGTTTATGATACCTGTAGATGCCTTATTTGCCTTCTCGTATTCGGGCAGAACAGAAAAGAAAAGAAACAAAAATGCGGACAAAGTGAAATATAAAAAGGGAAAAGGAAAGAAAAAGAAAGTTTTTAAAATACAAGAAAATAAATGGAAAGAAAAGGGGTAAAAAAAAAAAAAATGACAATGATGAAATGTTTCATGTCTTTCTCTCATGTATTGTAGCCCAATCTGGAAAAGGAAAAGAACATACCATCTTCGGTAAGTATAGAGATCCTCAATTAGTGTGTTGAAATTGCTTAGTATTAAAACATGCACGTCCTCTCTTGAATATGTAAACAATTTCTATGTCAAATTTGCAGTGTACATGTATTGTTCTCAAACACTTATGGAAACAAGTTCATTGTTGCATTGCAGTGTAATACAGATTTAACAGTAAGCACCCACATATCTCACAGAATTGCTCATTGAATATAAACTGGAGAGATCATTACGTTCTCGTAAAAGATCAATGTTCACTGTACCTAAAACTGCAACAAAATCATATGGTGAGAGATCATTTTCACATGAAGCATCTATTTTATGGAATAGCCTACCAAACTACTTCACAAATATCACACCATATGACAAATTCAGGAGTAACCTAAAAACTTATCTCTTTGAAACCCAATAACCTTAGTGATAATCCCAGCTCTTCTGATTTCTTTCACACTTCTATTTCTGTTTAAGCGCATAGGGACTTTCTCATGATTGTGTTATGCGCTATATAAAAATATTTCATTATTATTATTATTTTATTATGCAAACAAGTGTTACTATCGAATTGTTACAATGTTTATGATACCTGTAGATGCCTTATTTGCCTTCTCGTATTCGGGCAGAACAGAAAAGAAAAGGAACAAAAATGCGGACAAAGTGAAATATAAAAAGGGAAAAGAAAAGAAAAGGAAAGTTTTAAAAATACAAGAAAATAAATGGAAAGAAAAGGGGTAAACAAAAAAAGATTGCAATGATGAAATGTTTCATGTCTTTCTCTCATGTATTGTAGCCCAGTCTGGAAAAGGAAAAGAACATACCATCTTCGGTAAGTATAGAGATCCTCAATTAGTGTGTTGAAATTGCTTAGTATTAAAACATGCATGTCCTCTCTTGAATATGTAAACAATTTCTATGTCAAATTTGCAGCGTACATGTAATGTTCTCAAACACTTCTGGAAACAAGTTCATTGTTGCATTGCAGTGTAATCTAACAGATTCATGCAAACAAGTGTTACTACCGAATTATTACAATGTTTATGATACCTGTAGATGCCTTATTTGCACTTGCGTATTCGGGCAGAATAGAAAAGAAAAGGAACAAAAATGGGGACAAGTTGAAATATAAAAGGGAAAAGGAAAGAAAAGGAAAGTTTAAAAAATACAAGAAAATCACGAAAATAAATGGAAAGAAAAGGGGTAAACAAAAAAAGATGGCAATGATGAAATGTTTCATTTCTTTCTCTCATGTATTGTAGCCCAGTCTGGAAAAGGAAAAGAACATGCCATCTTCGGTAAGTATAGAGATCCTCAATTACTAGTAGTGTGCTGAAATTGCTTAGTATTAAAACATGCACGTCCTCTCTTGAATATGTAGACAATTTCTATGTCAAATTTGCAGTGTACATGTAATGTTCTCAAACACTTATGGAAACAAGTTCATTGTTGCATTGCAGTGTAATGTAACAGATTTATGCAAACAAGTGTTACTATCGAATTGTTACAATGTTTATGATGCCTGTAGATGCCTTATTTGCACTGGCGTATTTGGGCAGAACAGAAAAGAAAGGAACAAAAATGGGGACAAGGTGAAATATAAAAAGGGAAAAAATGAAAAGAAAAGTTTTAAAAATACAAGAAAATAAATGGAAAGAAAAGGAGTAAACAAAAAAAGGTGGCAATGATGAAATGTTTCATGTTTTTCTCTCATGTATTGTAGCCCAGTCTGGAAAAGGAAAAGAACATACCATCTTCGGTAAGTACCCTTCTTGCAAAATTCAAAAAACTACAGAATGCGGCCGCTCGGGTAGTATCCTTCTCCCGTAAGCACGATCATATCACTCCTGTCCTCAAATCACTCCATTGGTTACCTGTTGAACAGCGCATTATCTTCAAGATTCTCCTCCTTATATATCATTGCACACATGGATCTGCTCCTCAGTATAACACTTCTCTGATACACCAGTACATCCCTTCTAGAACCTTACATTCCCAAAATTCCGGTCTCTTGATTATCCCTAAGGTCAAAACTAAGTGGGGGGAAAGAATGTTCACGCATGCTGGGCCATCCACATGGAATTCTCTCCCACAAGCCATCAAAGACAGTAGTTCTGCCGAAATATTTAAACAGAATCTAAAAACTTACCTGTTCAACATCGCGTATAATTGATTATTTTTTCTCATTATTTCTCTTGCACTTCTCTCTTCTTTTCTCTGTTTGTGTACCCTACTTCTACGCACTAGCTGATAGCTGATTTGGCGCAATACAAATTGTATATATTATTATTATTAAGTATAGAGATCCTCAATTAGTGTGTTGAAATTGCTTAGTATTAAAACATGCATGTCCTCTTTTGAATATGTAAACAATTTCTATGTCAAATATGCAGTGTACATGTATTGTTCTCAAACACTTATGGAAACAAGTTCTTGTTGCATTGCAGTGTAATACAGATTTAACAGTTAGCACCCATATATCTCACAGAATTGCTCATTGAATATAAACCGGAGAGATCATTACGTTCTCGTAAAAGATCAATGTTCACTGTACCTAAAACTGCAACAAAATCATATGGTGAGAGATCATTTTCACATGAAGCATCTATTTTATGGAATAGCCTACCAAACTACTTCACAAATATCACACCATATGACAAATTCAGGAGTAACCTAAAAACTTATCTCTTTGAAACCCAATAACCTGAGTGATAATCCCAGCTCTTCTGATTTCTTTCACACTTCTATTTCTGTTTAAGCGCATAGGGACTTTCTCATGATTGTGTTATGCGCTATATAAAAATATTTCATTATTATTATTATTTTATTATGCAAACAAGTGTTACTATCGAATTGTTACAATGTTTATAATACCTGTAGATGCCTTATTTGCCTTCGCGTATTCGGGCAGAACAGAAAAGAAAAGGAACAAAAATGGGGACAAGGTGAAATATAAAAAGGGGGAAAAAAGAAAAAAAAAGTTTTAAAAATACAAGAAAATAAATGGAAAGAAAAGGGGTAAACAAAAAAAGATGGCAATGATGAAATGTTTCATGTCTTTCTCTCATGTATTGTAGCCCAGTCTGGAAAAGGAGGGGAACATACCATCTTCGGTAAGTATAAAGATCCTCAATTAGTGTGTTGAAATTGCTTAGTATTAAAACATGCATGTCCTCTCTTGAATATGTAAACAATTTCTATGTCAAATATGCAGTGTACATGTATTGTTCTCAAACACTTATGGAAACAAGTTCATTGTTGCATTGCAGTGTAATCTAACAGATTTATGCAAACAAGTGTTACTACCGAATTATTACAATGTTTATGATACCTGTAGATGCCTTATTTGCACTTGCGTATTCGGGCAGAATAGAAAAGAAAAGGAACAAAAATGGGGACAAGTTGAAATATAAAAAAGGAAAAGAAAAGAAAAGTAAAGTTTTAAAAATACAAGAAAATAAATGGAAAGAAAAGGGGTAAACAAAAAAAGATTGCAATGATGAAATGTTTCATGTCTTTCTATCATGTATTGTAGCCCACTCTGGAAAAGGAGGGGAACATACCATCTTCGGTAAGTATAGAGATCCTCAATTAGTGTGTTGAAATTGCTTAGTATTAAAACATGCATGTCCTCTCTTGAATATGTGAACAATTTCTATGTCAAATATGCAGTGTACATGTAATGTTCTCAAACACTTATGGAAACAAGTTCATTGTTGCATTGCAGTGTAATCTAACAGATTTATGCAAGCAAGTGTTACTACCGAATTGTTACAATGTTTATGATACCTGTAGATGCCTTATTTGCACTTGCGTATTCGGGCAGAATAGAAAAGAAAAGGAAAAAAAATGGGGACAAGTTGAAATATAAAAAGGGAAAAGAAAAGAAAAGTAAAAGTTTTAAAAATACAAGAAAATAAATGGAAAGAAAAGGGGTAAACAAAAAAAGATGGCAATGATAAAATGTTTCATGTCTTTCTCTCATGTATTGTAGCCCAGTCTGGAAAAGGAAAAGACCATACTATCTTTGGTAAGTATAGAGATCCTCAATTAGTGTGTTGAAATTGCTTAGTATTAAAACATGCATGTCCTCTCTTGAATATGTAAACAATTTCTATGTCAAATTTGCAGTGTACATGTAATGTTCTCAAACACTTATGGAAACAAGTTCATTGTTGCATTGCAGTGTAATCTAACAGATTTATGCAAACAAGTGTTACTATCAAATTATTACAATGTTTATGATACCTGTAGATGCCTTATTTGCACTTGCGTATTCGGGCAGAATAGAAAGAAAAGGAACTAAAATGGGGACAAGTTGAAGTATAAAAAGGGAAAAGAAAAGAAAAGGAAAGTTTTAAAAATACAAGAAAATAAATGGAAAGAAAAGGGGTAAACAAAAAAAGATTGCAATGATGAAATGTTTCATGTCTTTCTCTCATGTATTGTAGCCCAGTCTGGAAAAGGAAAAGAACATACCATCTTCGGTAAGTATAGAGATCCTCAATTAGTGTGTTGAAATTGCTTAGTATTAAAACATGCACGTCCTCTCTTGAATATGTAAACAATTTCTATGTCAAATTTTCAGTGTACATGACTTGTTCTCAAACACTTATGGAAACAAGTTCATTGTTGCATTGCAGTGTAATACAGATTTAACAGTAAGCACCCATATATCTCACAGAATTGCTCATTGAATATAAACCGGAGAGATCATTACGTTCTCGTAAAAGATCAATGTTCACTGTACCTAAAACTGCAACAAAATCATATGGTGAGAGATCATTTTCACATGAAGCATCTATTTTATGGAATAGCCTACCAAACTACTTCACAAATATCACACCATATAACAAATTCAGGAGTAACCTAAAAACTTATCTCTTTGAAACCCAATAACCTTAGTGATAATCCCAGCTCTTCTGATTTCTTTCACACTTCTATTTCTGTTTAAGCGCATAGGGACTTTCTCATGATTGTGTTATGCGCTATATAAAAATATTTCATTATTATTATTATTTTATTATGCAAACAAGTGTTACTATCGAATTGTTACAATGTTTATGATACCTGTAGATGCCTTATTTGCCTTCTCGTATTCGGGCAGAACAGAAAAGAAAAGGAACAAAAATGCGGACAAAGTGAAATATAAAAAGGGAAAAGGAAAGAAAAAGAGAGTTTTAAAAATACAAGAAAATAAATGGAAAGAAAAGGGGTAAACAAAAAAAGATGGCAACGATGAAATGTTTCATGTCTTTCTCTCATGTATTGTAGCCCAATCTGGAAAAGGAAAAGAACATACCATCTTCGGTAAGTATAGAGATCCTCAATTAGTGTGTTGAAATTGCTTAGTATTAAAACATGCATGTCCTCTCTTGAATATGTAAACAATGTCTATGTCAAATATGCAGTGTACATGTATTGTTCTCAAACACTTATGGAAACAAGTCCATTGTTGCATTGCAGTGTAATCTAACAGATTTATGCAAACAAGTGTTACTATCAAATTGTTACAACGTTTATGATACCTGTAGATGCCTTATTTCCACTTGCGTATTCGGGCAGAATAGAAAAGAAAAAGAATTAAAATGGGGACAAGTTGAAATATAAAAAGGGAAAAGAAAAGAAAAGATAAGTTTTAAAAATACAAGACAATAAATGGAAAGAAAAGGGGTAAACAAAAAAAGATTGCAATGATGAAATGTTTCATGGCTTTCTCTCATGTATTGTAGCCCAGTCTGGAAAAGGAAAAGAACATACCATCTTCGGTAAGTATAGAGATCCTCAATTAGTGTGTTGAAATTGCTTAGTATTAAAACATGCATGTCCTCTCTTGAATATGTAAACAATTTCTATGTCAAATATGCAGTGTACATGTATTGTTCTCAAACACTTATGGAAACAAGTCCATTGTTGCATTGCCGTGTAATCTAACAGATTTATGCAAACAAGTGTTACTATCAAATTGTTACAATGTTTATGATACCTGTAGATGCCTTATTTCCACTTGCGTATTCGGGCAGAATAGAAAAGAAAAGGAACTAAAATGGGGACAAGTTGAAATATAAAAAGGGAAAAGAAAAGAAAAGATAAGTTTTAAAAATACAAGAAAATAAATGGAAAGAAAAGGGGTAAACAAAAAGAGATCGCAATGATGAAATGTTTCATGTCTTTCTCTCATGTATTGTAGCCCAGTCTGGAAAAGGAAAAGAACATACCATCTTCGGTAAGTATAGAGATCCTCAATTAGTGTGTTGAAATTGCTTAGTATTAAAACATGCCCGTCCTCTCTTGAATATGTAAACAATTTCTATGTCAAATATGCAGTGTACATGTATTGTTCTCAAACACTTATGGAAACAAGTTCATTGTTGCATTGCAGTGTAGTACAGATTTAACAGTTAGCACCCATATATCTCACAGAATTGCTCATTGAATATAAACCGGAGAGATCATTACGTTCTCGTAAAAGATCAATGTTCACTGTACCTACAACTGCAACAAAATCATATGGTGAGAGATAATTTTCACATGAAGCATCTTTTTTATGGAATAGCCTACCAAACTACTTCACAAATATCACACCATATGACAAATTCAGGAGTTACCTAAAAACTTATCTCTTTGAAACCCAATAACCTTAGTGATAATCCCAGTTCTTCTGATTTCTTTCACACTTCTATTTCTGTTTAAGCGCATAGGGAGTTTCTCATGATTGTGTTATGCGCTATATAAAAATATTTCATTATTATTATTATTTTATTATGCAAACAAGTGTTACTATCGAATTGTTACAATGTTTATAATACCTGTAGATACCTGTAGATGGGGACAAGTTGAAATATAAAAAGGGAAAAGAAAAGAAAAGATAAGTTTTAAAAATACAAGACAATAAATGGAAAGAAAAGGGGTAAACAAAAAAAGATTGCAATGATGAAATGTTTCATGGCTTTCTCTCATGTATTGTAGCCCAGTCTGGAAAAGGAAAAGAACATACCATCTTCGGTAAGTATAGAGATCCTCAATTAGTGTGTTGCAATTGCTTAGTATTAAAACATGCACGTCCTCTCTTGAATATGTAAACAATTTCTATGTCAAATTTGCAGTGTACATGTAATGTCCTCAAACACTTATGGAAACAAGTTCATTGTTGCATTGCAGTGTAACCTAACAGATTTATGCAAACAAGTGTTACTATTGAATTGTTACAATGTTTATAATACCATAGATGCCTTATATGCACTTGCGTATCTATTTTATTAAACATGTGAAAATTTAATTTCCTCATTTTTCATTAAAACTGATTTTTCCCTGCTATTGGATTTCATCAATTATCAGCTTGATCGCTGCATTTGTATTTACTTTGTGTTTCATTTGTTTCCATAGGAAGAAAGAGATGATGAAGACGTTGATGATACAGACGCTGACCCAACATGGAAGAAGAGTGAAGACAGTGAAGATAGCAATGATGATTGTGAATCTGATGTCATTCCATATCGCGTACTGCATACATCCAAAGCAGATCGTCTATATGAGTCCAGTATTGGTCAACTTGATTCAGAAAACAACGCTGGAAATCAAGAAAAGGATATAACAGACAAAGCTGAGGATACATGTATAAAGGTTCTAACAGCAAACAACGAACTTCGGAGGAAGTGGGACAAACGGCATTTTTGTGTATTTTGCGAGAAGGACACTCCAAAATTTGCTCGTCACATCCAGTCACATCATTCAAACGAAATTGATGTTAAAAGAATCATGGCATTTCCAAAGAAGTCTAAGAATCGACGTGACTTACTTGAACTTTTGAGAAATAAAGGCAATCATGCTCATAATCTTCAAGTATTAAGAGAAGGGAAGGGTTTGCTGATTCCATTTAAACGGCCAACGTATGAAACACCAGTGAAGGACTACCTGCCTTGCACTCAGTGTTACGCATGGTATGTAAGGAGTGACTTGTGGAAGCATCGAAAGAAATGTGTCGGAAGTGCTCAGTCTGGATCTGGAAGTTTTCAGTCACAATGTTCGATGTTGCTGCCTATGCCAAAAGAAGTACCTGTAAGACTTCGAGATGAAGTCTTCAGCCGAATGACTCATGATGATGTTAGTTTGGCAGTGAGGCATGATGATTTAATCATAAAGTTCGGTGGACATCTTCTATCCAAGTTCCAGGACTCAAACAACCATTATAACTATGTTGGTCAAAAACTAAGGGAAATGGGCCGTCTGCTCCTTCAAATGAGATCTATCAGACCATCCATCAACTGCCTGTCTGAGACCATTGACCCAAAGGTGTTTGATGATGTGGTCCGAGCTGTCAACAAAATAGCAGGCTTGGATGAGAGCTCAGGCAAGTATAAGACACCTTCTCTAGCCTTAAAAGTTGGACACTCACTCAAAAAGTGTTCCAGGTTTCTTATGGCTGAAGCACTGAAGAATGGGGACACAAGGCAGAAAGAAAGGGCTGAACAGTTTGGTGAATTGTGCTCTCTTGAATGGGCAGAAAAAGTTTCAACAGGTGCTCTCAAGACTCTCTACACAGCAAAGAGGAACAGACCAACAATAATTCCTTTGTCTTCTGACATACAAAGCGTGCACAACACCATCCAGCACCAGATGCAGGAGTCAATGACACACATCACAGCAGGTTCTGTAAGCAGTGATGATTTCTCCAGGTTAGGCCAAGCCATGCTTGCTCAGACTGTCCTGTTCAATAGGAAACGCAGTGGAGAGGTTGAAAGGATGACAGTAGAAAACTACAAAAAACGTACTGGAGATCTCAACAAAGACGTTCTACAGGGCCTTAACAAGCTTGAAAAGGAGCTTTGCAAGAAACTGACCAGAGTTGAAATACCTGGAAAGAGAGGGAGAACAGTCCCTGTGCTTCTGACGCAGGAAATGAAAGAAGCACTTGATGTTTTAGCAGAGGAAAGCATTAGGCAAGATGCTGGAGTCCTAGAGTCCAATATGTACCTGTTTGCACGCCCAGGTTGTACCACACCTTATAGGGGTTGTGATGCTGTGAGAAAGTTTGCTCGGATGTCTAAAGCAGAACATCCAGAAAACATCACATCCACTCAGCTAAGGAAACATGTCGCAACCATGTCCCAGATATTATGTCTGAAGGACAATGAACTAGATGTACTTGCCACCTTTATGGGCCACAACATTAAAGTTCACCGAGAGTATTATAGATTACCAGAGAACACACTTCAGGTAGCTAAGATCGCAAAAATACTGCTGCTAATGGAAAAGGGACAGATGAACAAGTGCTCTGGAATGTCCTTGGACAGTATCAATGTCGACCTAAATGGTAAGAACAAGTACATGTACATGTATTATTAAACATCTTTTTTTCCAAAACACTTTTCCATTCTGCTATGAACCCTTTCCCCTCATACAAACTTTGGAAAATTGAGTTTACGGATACATAGCAAATATATCGGAAACATATTTCCATATTGTGTCACATCACAGGAAAAAGTGTTCTTTCTGTTTAAGATGACACCTATTTTTCCATAGCTTATTCCATGGCTTAACCCTTTTCCAACTGGCCCCCCCCCCCCCCCTCGACAAATTTCATCGCAACCGCTCTGCCATGCGAAATTTTTTCACCGCGTGACTCGCTGATTTTTTTACTATCAAGTCTTGTGCAACTTTTAAGACCATTTTCGCGAAAATCGGGCATATGGTTACGCCGCCGCCCACCTTTAGTGCATGCATGTCAGACCGAAAATGGCTCAAAAACGTGATTTTGCTTACAAAGTCTATGTAAAATGTGTTTTCAGTAAGAAATCATAAATATATGAATACCTTCTCTTTTATGGGCTGAAATGAATTATTTTAGCATAAATATGCTTCCAAAATGTTCTGCAACACATTCCATCTAAAAAACAATAAAAAACAAAAGGTCGAAAAAACAAAGAAATACGTAAGAAATTCATAAAACAGTATAAAACATAGGAAATTGATTCTCATTGCAATTTTGTTTACAAGTAGAATTGTAAGGAATCATATAAAGAATATTTACACAAAAATCAGCTTTCTAGGAGCTTTTTTTAGTGAAATAGAGCAAAAAGTTTGATTTTATGTATAAATTTTCATGTGTCTGCATGTCAGGATGAACTGATTAGATTTGTGGTTCAGTTGGTCAAAGGTCACAGGGCCAAGAAAAACTTTTAAAATATCATCCAAAATAGCTTGTTACCACGATAACTTCAGAACAATTGAACAGCTTTCTACCTGGCTCAAGTATGTATAAGCATAGGAAGATGATTACATTTTGGTTTCAGGATTTCAAAGGTCAATGGTCACAGGGCCCCAAAAACTTATAAAAATCACCCAAATATTTCTGATCGCGTTGTATAAGGGGTAATATCTTTCTGATCACGTGATGGCGTAGGCATAAATTTTGACCGTGCGCGGTCGAGTATTCATCTAGTTTCAGATCTGCTTACCTTTCAGAGGGAGTTATTTGTGAAAACACATGTGTCAGGTGTTATATTTATCCCTAAACAGACTTGGGGCACTTTATGCCCCCCCCCCCCAGTTTTCTTAGAGACCAAAAATAGCCCAGTCTTTTTTTAGGATTAACCCTAATCCTATGGGGGGGGGGGGGTTAGGCCCCCCCCCCCCCCCCTCGACATTTTTCGTGAGAAGTCTGAAACGCGAAAAGCTCGCGCCATGATTGTTTGTGACTTTTTTGTTTCAAGTCTCGCGCAACTTTTGAGACCAAATTTGCGACAACCAGGTATGCGGTACCGACGCTACGCGCATTTGAAAAAAATTCGTCAAGCCAAATATGATTCAAAAACGTGATTTATGCAAATTGTGTTTTCAGTCAATATTCATAAATCCTGGTCTATTTTTCATATAACTGGATGAAATGGATTAAAAATGTACTTTTTATCATAGTATGACCCTAATAATGTCACCGACAATTTCTATAAAAAAAACAATAGAAATAATAAAGTTGAAAAAACAAAGAAATACATAAGAAATTCAAAAAACAATAAAATACATAATAATTTTGTTAGAAATCTTTTCATGATAATCTGTCTGCAACATTAGTAGGAGTATCTAGACCAAAAATCAGCACATTTGGAGCTTCAGTAGGTGATTTATTTCTGCTTATTAGAATTCACGCATAATTAATGCTTAATTAGCATAATGAGTGGATTTTTCAAAAATGTAACTATGCAATCTAGGAGTTAACATCACAGGCTATGTGCATGCCGAATTTCCGCGCGATCACGCGATCAACGGCCGAGATCAGAAGGGGGGCCAAATAAGCTACACCCCCCCCCCCTCCCCCCATTGACTGAAGCGATCAAAATATCCCAATGGGATTAGGGTTAAATATGCTGGAAGTATTCTTTCTAGGAACCTGCGTGTTCCTAGAATTATGGTCATGAAGCCCTATGTAGTAAGAAAAAAATAAAATAAAGTCCTGGCCATTCGATGAGGAAATAGAAAGATGGGGGTATCTAGAAACCCAGATATTATCCTCCAAGTAGATGGACCTTTTTGAAGTCAACTGTTTATGTTCAAACCGGCCAGGCACCCAAGCGTCTCGCCTCTCTTTTCACTGCAGAAGCTTGTGAAGAAGATAACAACCCTGATGGAGATATTCAAGAAGATGACACCCCTGATGTAGATAGTCAAGAAGTGGACACCCCTGATGGAGATAGTCAAGAAGTGGACACCCCTGAAGAAGGGCACACCCCAGATGGGGATATTCAAGAAGGTGACAAGTCATAAAGACATGAGTTTCTTTCATGTATCTAATTGTATACCATCCTATACATGTATTTCCTCTTTCATTGCATCTGGAATCAATTTTTAAACAACTGTAACCTCATAATGTTCCCATTATAAGAAGTTTGGATTTACCTAAAAAATACATCTATTAGTATTTTGTTTTCATTTTTTAGTCATTGCATGTGAATCTATTTCTATACTAACAACCAAAATCTTCATGTTAATTTTCACGTCCCATTTTTATTAGAATAATAAAGTTACATGCATGTGCTTGTGAAGGTGTTGAATAGTTTGGTCTTAACCAAAATTGTAGTTTCTAGCCCTGGATAAAAGTCAGAAAATGCCTGACATCTTATGAGGAAAGCTTGCTTTGTTGGGAGTTATAGAGAAATTAGCTGAATAGTAAGGATGGACAGGTGAAGATATGCTTTAGTGCAACATTGTTATTTTGATCATATGATCTCTGATGACTTTTACTTTATATATGTGTGTGTGCAGGTAAATCCTTAATTTTCTGTTAGCATAATTCAAAGAAATAGAAGGATAAACAATTATACAGTTTATACTGAGATATTTCATGGTATGCCGTTATATGAGTTTTTAGTTAAAAGTCTTAATATGCTTCTTTTGCTGCCAAGTTTTTGAAAATCAAAAGGGGATCATGGAGACACAATTCATCGTCCAATTTTTTCAAAGCACTTTTTGGCTGATTAAAAAAAATTCTGCTAATTATATATCTAAAGCCATTCTCTATATATTTTCTCTTTCTAAATTCATCAACTACATTTACCCCTAGTTGTGTGGAGTGATTTAGTTGCCTATTAGATTGTACTTTGTCTCGTAATTATTTTTTTTCAGAGCCCCCAGTTAAGAGAGATCGAACTAAGAGCCATAGAATTGCAAAGAGATCAAGAGGTAACCAGTTCCTGAATCTCCTATTTCAACTTTGAAAAAGTTAAAAGCAGAGAAAATGTATTAGAAACTTGATAATGTGCATAATTTGCAATACTACAATGAAGTACATGGACAAATAGTCCACTTAGTTTCTGGGAGAGGATACACGATTTCTAATTGGCTATTGAAAGGAGTGCAAAAAAATAAAATAATACAATTGAGACAGAAAAGAAGAATGAAAGAGAAGTTATAAATTGGACAATGGAATGTCCACATTTATATACAAAGTCGTTACATATTTCTGTGCCAGAATTTGTTGCACGATGTCTTTATGCCTTTATGGAAACAAGTTCCGTGTTACATTTCCGTGTGATGTCCTCAGACATTTATGCATATTAGTTTTATGTCTCATGTAATATTAGTCCAAACAAGAACTTTTTTGCACTGCAATTGTCCTCACACATTTATGGAAACAAGTTATGTTACATTCACAGATTAATGTCCTCACAAAGCTGTTCAATCAAGCCCTATACTGCATTAAAAACACAATTTATTTCTCTCTGAATAGCAGAACGAGACATAGTGTGCCATTTTTATGTAAATTCAATGAAAATTATAGGGATATTGAAAGGGATATTTAAAAATAATCTGATATTCCCATGTCACAAAGAATGCTGCAATGCATTGCATGATGCAAGCCAGACTGCTAGGTGCGTTCTGCTTTTGCTAGTTTATATTATGTGATTTTTTTTTTATTTTAACACCACCGCCAAACAAAAGTTGTATAGGTCGGCCACTTGGTCCGTTGGTCCATCTGTTTCAAATTTTGCTGATCAAAGCACTTCTTGTTTTTTAGAGATGCTTTTAATATTTCACACACATATAGGTCTTGTGAATGTAAAACGCCCTGTTTTCATGTGCCAGAAATTATGATGCCATGGTTACAGCACATGGCAATAAATCAAGTAGAAATATTGCAGATCTAATTACTTCCTCATATTGAGCAATGGTCAGGAGATTCAGTACACACATGGAGGATGGGGTATTATAATCATCTTTACTTTGGTATATTTTTATGCCTCCGCCCACCGAAGGTGGTGCCGGAGGCATTATGTTTTCGGGTTGTCCGTCCGTCCCGTTTTCGTTCTCGCGATAACTTTAGAACCAATAAAGGTATCAACTTTAAACTTTTGTCATGTATGCTTATGGGAGGGACAATGATCTGATTATATTTTGGAGTCATGAGGTCAAAGGTCACAGAGGTCATTGAATACATGAAAATGCACTTGTCTTGTGATAACTCAAGAACGATTCCACATATCAACTTTAAACCTTGGTCATGTATGCAGATGGGAAGCCCAATGATCCATGCAAATTTTTAGGGTCATGAGTTCAAAGGTCAAAGGTCATATAGGTCATGAAATACATAAAAATGGCTTTTTCTAGGGATAACTTAAGAGCAGTTTGACATATCAGCTTGAAACCTTGGTCGTGTGTGCAAATGAAAAGCACACTTATCCAAGCAAATTTTGGAGTCATAAGGTCAAAGGTCACAGCGGTCATTTTATACATGAAAATAGTCTGTTCTCGCTAAACTTATAATACGTTTAACGTATGAACTTGAAACATTGGTCATGTATTCATATAGGAGGGATAATGATCTGATAAGATTTATGGATCTATTAGGTAAAAGGTCACAGGGGTCATTGAATACAGGAAAACAGACCATGGTTTAGCTTATCAACTTGAAACCTTGGTCCTTTATGCAGATGGGAAGTACAATTATCCATAGGCCATGAGGTCAAAGGTCACATAGGTCATTTTATACACGGAAATGGCCTTTTCTCGCAATAGCTCATAATTTGTTTGACAAATAACTTTTATCATGCGAGGATATGGGAAGGACAAGGGTCTGATTAGATTTTAGATTTATGAGGCCATCGGTCACATATGTCATTGAAAACATGAATGTTCAATTCATGTTCTTGCTATTATTAGTATGCAGTATAAAGGAAGTCATGTGTTAATCTTATTCAGTTAAATATTTATTTCTGATTGCGTGATATAAATGGGAAAGATAATTCTGATCACGTGATGGCGGAGGCATAAATTCCGACTGCGTGCGGTCGAGGATTCATCTAGTTAATCCAGAAAATAATGTTGTTCTCTCTCTCTCTCTCTCTCTCTCTCTCCAGAGCTCTCAGATGAGAGGGATGGACCTCCTGGGTCTATGGAGCCAAAAAGTAGCCATCCTGTTGCAAAAAGGTCAAAAGGTAATAATAGCATGTAGTTCAAACTTTGCTTGTAGTCCTATTTAAACCCTAATTTAGCCGGGTTTTGGGGGTCTTCTTTTGCCAGAGGTTGATTTAACTCCCCCCCCCCCCCTCCCATCTTTAGATCTTGGCTACTGGTTGCACGATCACTGCAAAAATCTGCATGCAAGTAGAATATAATGTAACTACGCAATCTAAGAGTTAACATCACAAGCTATGTGCATGCCGAATTTCGGCGCGATTGCGCGATCAACGGCCGAGATCAGAAGGGGGGACCCAATAACCCCCCCCCCCCCCCCCATGGACTGAAGTGATCGAAATATCCCAATGGGATTAGGGTTAATTGCATGTACATGTTGGATATGTGACAATGTACTTTAGAAGGAATTGTGAAAATTTCTTGATTTAGATGACTTTTTGCATCACATGAAGTTGTCCTTAGGTTATCAAATATGCACATGCTTTCTTTTCACTCTCCTATAAAATCTCTTTTCATTTACAGCGGAACGCATTACCTGGACAGCAGCACAACACCATGCTGTAGACACATTTTTCAAAAGAAATTACAGGACATTCCAAATTCCAGGGAAAGAAGAATGTGAGGAATGTAGAAATAAGTATCCTGAACTTGCAACACTACCCTGGACTAAGATTAAATACAGGGTTTATAACATTATTAAACAAAACAAACTAAAATCCCATTGAATCCATCTTACCTCAATGAAGAAAAGTGTACACACACACATGTATGTATATAAATATGATTTATTGCACTCCATGCAAATCATGAGGTTTGATTCAATCACAAGCAAAAACAAATAAATGAATAAAATGATAATAATTCAATTGTATACTATGCAAACATTCAAATAATTTCTATAAATGTCAGATAATACAAAGCAAAAAGGTTTGTAATTAATATGGATCACCTTGATAAAAATTATAGCTGCAAGAATGGTAATTTGTATAACTGCTGTTGAATTGTCAAACCATGAACAAACTTTCTACACACAATCGGAAATTGCACTTGAGAAGAAAAAAAACGATACAATAAATTCATTGCTGAAATAAAACAAACATAAACATTCCTTTATAAGAAATATGGATGTGATTGACATTCAATCTGCATCTTACAGCATGGACTGCAATGTATTATAACAAAGAGAATATGCGTATGTGTCAGCATTTCTTTTATAAGCAAAGTGTATAAAGGTGGAAAGTGTGCACATGTGCAGAATACTCCATCCACATTTTATAGCTGTACTGTGCATTACTTGAAATTAATATTTTTTCCTGACCTATTTGATTTCTATCCCAAGTTATGTGTAAGAGATCAAAATAAATATTCCATATTTCCACGATATTCCAGGAGGAAATCTCCCTTTGAAAAGGGTTTATTTGTCACAGGTCCATGTCCTAAAAGTGGAGAAGGAAAATATTTTGTTAAAGTTAAAAAAAAAAGTAAAAAAAAAAAAAAACCTTATGGCAAAGTACCATGTAATCATGGTCATACGAAGCAAATGTGTGTGTGTGGGGGGGGGGGGGGGGGTTACCTCCAGAAAATGCTTAAAATTGATGTTTCTTTTTATTACTGAATGTCTGCACAATCGACCACAAGTGTGGACCAAATCTTTCAATATCACATTAACAAATGCAGAAACATGCTGCTAATTTAAGGATTTTTGACAATCTTAGTGATTATATTCATTTTGAAAATTCTGTGTTTAATGATCGATAAATGATCACAATGATCAGACTTTGTGTAGATTATCATTTAAGAAAAATGAAGAGGTGATTTCTGAGATTTTGTACATGTAAGAGAAAAGTTATTTATGCATTATGAATGACTAACTGCATGTATGTCAAGTTCCTGTTGTCAGTGTTGAGTTTTATTAAAAACAAATCTTTGAAAATGATCTACATGTGTACTTGAAGTGTTTAAATTTGCTTGTATCTGAATGATGTAAAGTGGAACCTTGTTGAGATAAACTCCTCATGATCGCTAAAAGAGATAAATACCTGTGCAAAATAAACAGATAAAGTTTATATGTCCTCATAAGTTTATACAAACAAAGATTGTGTTTCATTTGCAACACATGTTGTCCTCGTACATTTATGCAAACTTGAGCTGTGTTACCTATTCAATACAATGTCCTCATAAGTTTACGCAATCTTGATCTGTGTGAAATACCTGTGCAAAATAAACAGATAAAGTTTATATGTCCTCATAAGTTTATACAAACAAAGACTGTGTTTCATTTGCAACACATGTTGTCCTCGTACATTTATGCAAACTTGAGCTGTGTTACCTATTCAATACAATGTCCTCATAAGATTGCGCAAACTTGGTATGTGTGAAATACCTGTGCAATAAGTCCTCGTGTGTTGCTGCAAACTTGATTTGTGTGATGTCCTCATAAGTTTACAGAAACTTTATCTGTGTTGATATGTCCTCATAAGTTTATACAAACAAAGACTGTGTTACATTTGTAACGCATGTTGTCCTCGTACATTTATGTAAACTTGAGCTGTGTTACCTATTCAATACAATGTCCTCGTAAGTTTACGCAATCTTGATAAGTGTGCGTGGTTGACCTCTGTCGAATGCTGAAATATGACATTTTAACATTAGAGAAAGCCACCTCAGACGTATACCAAAACAAGAATCATGTCCTCTGATGTATAGGTCTATGATAAATTTTTAAACTTAAAAAAACGCATTCAATTTTGTGAGCGTCCTTAAAAGCATTCTCTTTTTTAAGGAGTCTTTTCACCATTATGTCCATTAGAGCTAGATAACACCTGTCCTCAAAAGAAGGTAGTTTACCATGGTCCTCGGACATAATAGGCGTGTATGTACGTGTGTGTGTGTGCGTGTGTGCGTGTGTGCGTGTGTGCGTGCGCGTAGTATCTTTATAATGTTTATGGGAGAGATAATGAGAGAAAAATGATGGGGAGGAAAAGAGGTAAAGGGGAATTGGGAGATGGAGGGTGGAAGGAAGAGGGAGGGTTGGGCGGGGGTAAACTTAAGGTTAAACAAACGACCAAAATAAATGGGAATATATCGAAAAGAATAAAAATTGAGGTAATCGGAAATTATTCATTCTTTAAACAGCACTCACTAACATTTTATTTGATTAGACTTATCTAGTTATTTTCATTAATTCAGAAATACAATCATTATCTATTGAATGAGGATTGTAAAACAGTGAATAGGCTTCTACATCATAAAAAGACAACAAAACAATAAAGCTACTTACACAAATGAGAAAGAAAGAAAGAAAGAGAGAAAGATGGAACGAGAAACAGAAAAATATATCTTTTATAATTGGCTGTCATGTCACAAGAGAAACATTTGAGTTGCACGAAACCTTTTAAAAGGAAAAACGTCACAACGTATTTCAATATAATGCATTTACTGTCGATCGATTTCTTTCACACCAAGTCATAAGTATGTAATTACATATACTTCTAAACGTCTTAATGTTGGGCATGTCATCTCAAAAAATGGTTAACCAACAAAGTAGAAAAAAGAAAAAGTACCCTTCCGGACTAAGTTACATATATCTAATGATAATAAAAGGGTATACACTTTACAGTGCATCGATCTTCAAAATTTAAAAGGCGAAACGGATGCTATTTCGAAGATGATTCGTCTGAAACGTTTCTATTTTCATTTGCTAGACGCTTTTAACGGTTGTTAAATTTCCCATCACTCAATTTTCATTTTCCTCTTCATTTTTTGTAAAGGATACATATTGAATCGACTTAAATTCCACGTCTAATATCTAACTGGCAGTGAAATGAAAGGGATATTTAATTCCTAGACCATGGCATGTATTCTAAAAGCCTTCGGAAAGCAATATCCTTTGTTCAGACTTTTAATGTTTGCCCTAAAAGCCCTCGAGGGAGACCCACTGTAATTTGACTATGATACACGACATTCAATCGGACTTGATTGCGAAAGCGCATCATCAACATCAATTTCATGTTTGAACAATGTTCCGCCGAGCAAATTGCTCCATCCATCCAAGTTGTCGAGAGGAATAAGATGTCTCTACGGCAATTTTTGACATTTATTACCATGGCAACCATTATAGATAATAACAAGCCTGGAGTAACATGATTATCAGCTAAATGTTTCTCTATAATAGGCATCGATGCAAGTATGAATTAATGTATCAGATGAAATTCTGTCGACATTTTCGCGCTAGAATAAATACATGCTGTTAATAAATTGTAATGATATTAATAAAATAATTAAATAAATAAATGAAGGGTAATAAGGTTAACTAATAATAATGATAATAATGATAAAGATAATAATATTATTGATGACAATAGTAGTAATAATGAAAATGATTATGACGATGATGATTATGATGATGACGATGATAAGAAAAGGAGAAGAAGAAAAGGAAGAAGAAGAAGAAGAAGAAGAAGAAGAAGAAGAAGAAGAAGCAGAAAAAAATCCTTAGTGTGGGAACGAAATGTTTGCGTTTAATTGAAAATGAGAATTTTATTCCTAACACGGTATGAATAGCACGAGAGTCATAGATATATCGTAACCATGCCGACGAGAGAATGAATACCGAAAAAATTCAATACCGTCCTCACCAACCATTTAGCAATGAGTTTCCCCAGTAATATTTCTGAGAGTAACACAGGAGCTTTAAGGTGCAGCAGAGTGCTGGGCATGCACTTTATCGGGTTAAAAAATGCTCTCTTAAAGGAGCTACGGTTCGTATTTGATCTCTAATCACACCGCACTCCGATTTTTGAAGAAATTGTATTATAGGAAATCTAAATAAACATCATCTTCCTGATTTTAACATATAAATAATGATAAAAATACTAACAATCGACATTTTAGTGCATTGAACTCTTCTAGTCACATGAAGCCGAATCGGCTTTAAATCGTAGACAATCGCACTACTGGCCTGACGTCACTATAGGATCCTGGGCCGATTTAAATTTTCCTTTTTCGAGGAAGTAAGAAATCATTTGAACTTTACAAATTTCTAAATCATATGACTAAATTCAGATCCTCGGTTACTAGTAGTAAGATTTCACATGTTTGAATGTTCGTTTCAAATGCTATTGTAAATTATTCAAAAATCGGATCGTGGTCGAATCGCAGTCAGATCCCAGTTGGATCGTATACTGTGCAGTGCGCATTAGGGCGAGGGCTATGGTGTATCCTAAATTGTATTGAATTGAAGAATGCAAAAGGGAAAAATGAGTCGGAAGCTAGTGTTTAGAACATATTTTGATCTGAATAATGAATAGACACCAGATTGATATATTTATCGAAATCAAAACATTAATAATACATTTGAAGCCGGATTTTCTTGCGAAAAACAAGTCGAGTTCGGGAGTACACACTATCATAGAGATTAACCAAAATACTGAAATATTATGCAGACAGGAATTTTTATTTTTACTGAACGACGAAACAAGAAGGAAAAACTCGACGATGACAGGGATAATTAGATGAAGAAGTTGTAAACAAGGAGAAAACAGAAAAGAAAAAAGACTGTTACAAGGTAGATGTTCGTGTTTATAGTACAGGTGCTTCAATTTCACCCCCTTTTCATTAGAGGTAGAGTGTTTTGCCTATATACAAGCCATATTGAACTCTCGCCCCCATCGGTCCCATATATTGACCCTAGAGTTGTTGTCCAAATAACATTGAGTGGAAGGCTAAACGAGTGGTCAAATTTTTCGCCATTAACAAAATTACCCCATGGATTTTTTTCTACTCCGTATAAACCTCTCATTGTATAAACACAGCGATCTCTGAGTAACGGAGTAAATAATAGTCCTAGGAGGGGGAAGGGGGGCGGGGGGACGGCCATTATTATGTAGATGTAATATTTTAACGTTGATTCCAAATGACGAGCTTGTATTTTGCACATAGGTCGATTCGTTTGATGAGGTATACTATACGGGAGCCATACGAAAGTGACCCTAAAGTGCAACCAAAAGGAAATATTTTCATCTCTTCTAAAGCCTCATGAATATGCAAATGTCTGAATATGCAAATGAATATTTAATATGCATACAAAAAGGCCTATGAAATGATGTCAAGTGATGTCAAGTAATGCAACATATACCCAAATGTGTGAAGGCTCTCTAGAAAGGGAATAATAACAGTTCAAACGATGGATGTATGTAATTTCAACATTAGGCTCAAACGTTGTATTAGGATTTCGAGAAGAGAAGAGAGAAAAAGAGTGGAAGGGAAGCAAATGAGAGAGAGAGGGAGATATATAGATAGAGAGAGAGAGAGAGAGAGAGAGACAGAGAGAGAGAGAGACAGAGAGAGAAACAGAGAGAGAGAGAGACAGAGAGAGGGGCAGAGAGAGAGAGAGGGGGGGTATGAGGGGAGATAACCTTATGGTATTAAAGAAAATAGCTGAATACACGTCACCTTTTACTCTGCGATGATTAATCTTCAATATCTTCTCAAACGTAAAGTAGACATTATTTTTAAGGCCTTCATTTGGCCCTCGCCACGCCACAGATGTCACCTTTTCCCCGAAGTTCCTTACAAAGTTATAATGGAACTCTACCTTAAAAATAAACCTACCTAAAAATACTTCCCAAAAGAAAAAAGGAATAAATAGATAAAGAAAGAAAGAAGGAAAGAAGGAAAGAAAGAAAGAAAACATCAAGACCAATTCATTGTTCTAAATATAAGAGTCGGATAATTGCATATTGGATTGAATCAAAACAATATCGTGATGACTAGCTAAATTGATTTGCTTGACCGCAGGCCAATTCGTTTGCAAGATTTGAATTCGCTCCTCCCCGCCCTTATCTAATGTTTGGTCTTCACTGCATACGCTTTTCATACACGTAGCCTCGAAGCCTATGCCTGCAGAAATTATCACTTCCGATTTTCATTTTTATGAATTCATTTATATTGTAAAAACATTTAACATTCAAATAAAGAAGAATGAACATAAATATAAGTCACCTTACTAAGAATGAACATAAATAAAAGTCGCCTCATAATACAGTTTTTGTTCTCGTTTGGGTTATATTGGTGTCATTGTATATATAATCAAAGAACAGTATTGTGACCAATTTTGTGAAAACATCCTAAATTCAACAAATAGCCTTTACTTTGCTTATTCTGGCGGGAAATTTACGACGGAAGTGTCGTCTGTTTACCCCAATACTTTCTAATAGTGCCACGACGTAGCCTTCATTTCCGTAGATATACACTGAGATCAACGCCTACTGTTTTTGATGAGAATTGTAAACTAGATCCGTGTTATCGTCACGGTCAAAGCAATTTTGTGCAATTTCTCAGGTGTTTACACACATCTAGAGTAGAATGGAAACCGAGCCGTCTGTGGAATTGCCCAATTAATTTGGGGAACCATGTAGCTGTTGTTCTACGAACCCTCTACGAAGCCCCGGCCGGTTTGTTCGCATTTAAAGATAAAGTTGAGCATTGGTCATGCAATGTGATTGTGAAAGAAAAAAATAGATTCAATCCATTTTCAAAATGAAAAGAAGTTGACGCTGTCTTGCATGATGAAATGTATATGTACTGTACACATGCATTGGTATATGGAACTACACCACACACATTTTGCTTTAAATCTTTCCATATCATAACAGCTGACATAACTTTTTCAAACAATGGTATTGATTTTGCAATTGGCTGAATAGATTTCTTCTTTTCTCATAAGAATTAAAATACAATTAAAAGTGTTGTTATGACCAATATATTTTGGTTGTGAGTTTGGCCTTTAAATTGGTTTTACTGGAAAAATCATTGCTCAAGTGTTGACCAATATGGGCAGTAACAAATAATAATAATAGTAATTACAATAATGAAAACGTTACTCATATTAAAAGCGCTTACCACCGAAATCTCTGAGCGCTAAAACAATTACTCTCGCCCGATGAGGGACTTGAACCCGCGACCCTCTGATTAAAAGTCAGATGCTCTACCGACTGAGCTAACCGGGCTTCGGTCTCTTCATTGCTTTTACAAAATGTTTAATTTTTATCAGCACCTATTTGGAATTTCAGTAATGAATCTTTCATTTAAAACAATTCTGTTTGAATTCACCCCTCACGCACACACATGCGGCGCGCAAGTTTGTTCCAAACTTTCAGAAATTTATTGCTATATTTTTAACATAAAGGCGGAACAATCCTTTGGAAGGAACATTTCTATCTTTGATGTTCTTCCAAACTGAGATACAAAGAACGAAAAAGAACCTTTGAGCTGCATATTAGTATTAGTATTACCCCTCATTGTAAAGCACCTTATCATAAAGCAAATTACAAAGCGCTCTTTACGAAAACATAACCATTACAAATGCCAAGAGATGGGTGTGACCGAATAGAGATATGCACAAAAAGCATTAGCATCAAATATTAAAAGTTATTACAAAAGGCACACAAGAAATGACAAAACTGACAACAGAATTAAAAGTTTGTAAGAACAAAATAAAAATTGATTTGATGCTGGTGAGCGGGCATTAACAGAATATATATGTTCTTAGGTTTAAAACACAGATGATAAAATAGATATGGTTTGACCACAGGCAGTAAAGTGACACAATCGGTCATTAACAATTACAGATAAAAACGGGAAAACTATAGGGGAAATCCAGAAAATAATTCACCATTATGAAAATAAACAAATCAATAAAAAGCGGTAATAAATTTTCCGATCTTCTCTACCTGTTATTTTTATTAAGTGGGCGTTGTTCTTTACTGTCAAAAAGTAAACCACAAACAGACAAATGGGGGAATTAAATGAAGAAAAGGCAGTCTAGATCATGACATTTTAAGTTGTCAAAATCCCTGCCTAATCCTTCCTCGTATATACGGTATGAATATTTCAGGGAGCGCGTGATTATTTTAAAGGTGTATGAAAGAACGCCTAACTCAAAATAAAATGAACTTCTAACGAACATCAAAGTTTATTTGACGCCACAGGGAGGGGTTGAAAAGGAAACGGGAGATTCATAACAAACAAATAAAACTGAAAACTTATTATCTAGGGAGAGATAGATAAGACTGTTGCGGTTCATCAACCAGAGGTATGTTTCACATCAGTGATATTTGTCATGTATATATATATATACAGTATAACGATAGGTCATACGGGTGATGAAGTGGCTTCCAAGACGATATTTGATTAATTTTCTCCTTTTTTAGAGTTCATTGGGGACGAAATATTGATTGATGGATGTGATAAAAAGAAGGTCCATGTCCGGAGTAGGTACAAGAGGAGGAGGGAAGAGAGAGAGAGAGAGAGAGAGAGAGAGAGAGAGAGGGAGAGGGAGAGGGAGAGGGAGAGGGAGAGAGAGAGAGAGAGAGAGAGAGAGAGAGACCGGGATGGGGATAGAAACAAGAAGAGATGACGAGAGGGAATGAGGGAATAATGAAAGAGGGAGAGACAATGCGAGGGAAAAAAAGAGAGATAGAGAATGAGAAAGAGAAGAGAGATAGAGAGAATGTGTGTGTGTGTGGGTGTGTGTGTGAGAGAGAGAGAGAGAGAGAGAGAGAGAGAGAGAGAGAGACCGGGATGGGATTAGAAACAAGAAGGGATGACGAGAGGAATGAGGGAATAATGAAAAAGGAAGAGACAATGCGAGGGGAAAAAAGAGAGAGATAGAGAATGAGAAAGAGAAGAGAGATAGAGAGAATGTATGTGTGTAAGAGAGAGAGAAAAAAAAGAGAGAGAGAGAGAGAGAGAGAGAGAGAGAGTTGAAAAAGATATCGGAAATACATTTTAATTGGATTATCCCTCCCGTGCAATTTCTTGCGATTAATTGAGCGTCGACAATAAATTTCATACATAATCTTGACTGACTTTCCGCAGAATATCTTCGAACCCAGAAGATTAAATTATTATTGACTAATTACGACAGCTCTATATGACAGGATGCTATTTATAATTAATTGAATTTATATTTATGAGGTAATGATTAAGTGTAATGAAATCATGCCGCTACTAAAAGAGGGATCGGATCACAATAAAAAAAAGTATCCGTTGCAGAAAATAAATTACGTTTTGTATTTCGTTTTTTCATTGAACACAGGAATTACCTTGTACATAGAAGAGTGATGATGTAAAAAGATAAAGACTTTTTTTTTATAGTACTACTACTACT